>VOPJ01012072.1:0-18951 GCA_014673585.1 Semibalanus balanoides
TTAAATCTTTCACCAGTGCTAGGTACTTACCATGATTTATTGTTCTCATATAATTATCAAAATGTATTGCTTAAGTATCATATATCGTCAAGTAAAAAAATAATAGAGCTGGCGACATGACTAAAAAATTGTCATACCCATGCCCACCCAGTACCCATAAAAAGTCGAAAAATGCATACCCAGCCCAGACAATCTGAAGAATTGAGTGGGCACCCATGGGTACACCCGATCCATGAAAAACACTGCTCTACAACATCGCAAGCAGATATTTACCATGTCACATCCCGGATAAAATCAACAGATTCAAAATTAACTTGGTTTCTTTTGTCGATGACAGTCAAATAGGTATTACCGGACCACGTAACAAAATTAACGAAATCCAACAAACCCTGGAGACTGTTCTCGAAATTAAGTCTACGTGGTTCCAGCAACATGGAATACGGATTAATGCAAGTAAGACAGAGTTCATGGCGTGCGGAGGCCGCAGGCAGTTGATCCGTATGGAGACTTCTCCCACTGTCGCCTTCATGGGCGAGCAGCTGAAGTGCACTGATCGGGTCAAAAACCTGGGAGTCATGATCGACAGATGACTCACCTGGGAACATCACGTCAGACCTGTCCATGATCGTTATTTTGGATTTTAATTGGATTAAATCACGCAAAGCATTTGCTGCCTGCTGAATTACTTCCCCGGATTATTGATGCCTTGGTCATGGACCTCACATTTTGATTGCTCTTCAGGTATATATGGCAACGAAGGCAGGGAGGTTATGAAGAAAAGTCAAAAAGTTGTTAATTTTGCAGCCGGAGTTATTTCCGGGAGCGGAAAATTTGACCACATTTCAGACGTGATTTCGCAGTTGGGATGGCTAAATGTGCACCAGCTGACTGATTATGTCGACCTGTCTCTGTTACACAAAGTGCTGATTGCCGAGAGACCGACCATGCTTGCACTGTTCAGTTATCGTTAGAGAGTGAGTCGCTCGCAAAACACGTCAGTCCGATCATTTATCAATAGCCAAGCCAAGAACGAACCACGGGAAGAAACGTTCATTTATCGTGCCAGCCAACTGTATTTCCATTAACAAACACTGTGCGCCAAAACACGATGTGTCTAACGATTTGCAAGCAACTTTAAATAAAGTGATGAATCCATGAAACCGTCCGAGATGCATGATTTGTATTGATAGTCTATTATTCTGCATGACTGTGCTTATTTCATTTTTACTTTTACAATGTGTACTATTTTTAACTTGACAAGAGAAATCGATCGCGTTGCTATCTTGTATGACGACGACCCTAGAGTAGCTCTATCGCATTGTACTCTGTATTTTACGAATTAAGTAAAAGTGTTCGGATGAAGACTGTGTACAATACAATACAAAAAGTCCAGATCCAGCCATCTACAGTAAACAATTGAAAAATTATCGTCGTTTCGCGGCAAGTTTTGCTGATAGCTTATACAAATTTGGAAAGTGAATTGCATTCAGTGTCTGGCAGAGACTCTCCTTGACGATAAATCCTGGCACTATGACCCACCCCTTCATAAAATATTAACTTTCTAGCAGGCTACATGTCACCCACCATGTTTCTCCTGATCCAAAGGGACCATTTATGCGCGGAAAGTAGTTCTGCCTCTTGCTGCTATCAAACCATTTACAGTATTAGGTACCAGTTGTTTGTTACAGCTCGGTACATATGCACTGGTACAGTTATTATCATCATATGCACTGTTCAGTGCTGACCTCCACCAGTCATCGTGATTTACTCTACGAGGCTTATGTAGGTATATGCAAAGGCAAAAGCTTCATTCACTTCAATGTTTTTCATCATACCAAGCTGTGCAACCATTCAAATGGTTACCTGAGGCTTGGCTCTAATCAGTATCACTGTCTGGTTCCAATATGAAAATGTCATTTTTCACGATATATTTTTTACACCGCTTCGCGGCGTCACATCGGTGGCCATTATCATAAGTAGTAGTAGTACTTTATTAAAGGCCATCCACATCAACTGTGGCTATTACGCCTCTCGTCAATAAAAATGGACAATGGCATGAGTGGTAAGATAATCACACCTCGTACAAAGGCGCAAAACACACACAGTTATGCCAACTACGTATAAGAAGCAGATAAAAAAGATAATGCTAGAATTGACACTAAAAACACTAAAAAACACGGCGAGTTTAAGAAGCCCCACCGAGAAGTCCACGCAGGTAGGCGTTTCAGCTGTGTTTGAAGTTCGCTCCCTCAAACACCGAATGTCAGCCCGGCAACTCGTTCAACCGCCGCGACCCTGTACACAAATCGGCGCCTCCCGGCCTCTGGCGGATAACAGGTAACTGTAGCGGATGATCCTGTCGGGTTGAGCGGACCATGAGAGGGATTGTCTCCTTGCCACATATCTGCACATATAACGAAGTGTCTATAAACGAAGCCATCTCATCTCATCGGGTTCGTACCGTAACGTAACGCTGGAGTTTAATTAATAAGCATTCTTAGTCACTTATAGTGTTACACCAGGCCCACCGTCTGTATCTCTGGATTTTATTACGCAAACCCGTAACAATTTCAAAGTTAATAAACACCGTTTCGCGGCGCATATTAACTTAAGTACCTGCCATAACATGGAAATCCATATTAAAATGCTGCAAAGGCACGCAGCAAAAAATCAGCAACGCAGAACAAAAATACACGCATGAAAAATATTAATTTCAGCCGACCCCCACTGGAAAAATAATTGGCGACGCCCCTGCGAGCTGGTGTAATATAAACGTTATTATTACTTAAATGTGTATATTTGGTAGCATATATGCAACGGAAAATCGCTTTTTGTCTTTGATTTTTACGATTTTTTTTAAAAGCTCAAATACCAAAATAAGGTGACCGGCCCAAATCTGGAAAAAATGGGAGTACCCTTTTGCCGAAAAAGAAGAGCCCCCCGCCACCAACGGCTGGATCCGCCAGTGGTGCCATACAGCCTTAAACTGGTTGCCTTGGGCTTATTTTGTGAAGTCATGTTACATATCAACGTTTTTTTTTATAACATGCTTTCTTTGACAAAGTTGTATATTTTCTCGCATAACCACTCAGGCGTTAATAAGAAACATAATAACATTTTGAATTATGTGTGCTCTTCTCACCGATTCTCATATTACAGGTGTAATATTTCACCCATTGTGCTTCTGGACGGAACTTACGACCCTGACTGCGGAAAGCTTCATACCTTGATTGGAGCAGTTGGAAGTATGGTTAATGCGGCCCTGCAAGAAAAAGATGCCGAAGATGCTGAAGTTGTGTGCTGCCATGACCTAGTCAAGACAGTATTTATACAGGTAAGGTATCGCTTCAAAGTATGTCATTAATCGTGCCTGTCTCATCAATGCACTTGGAAGCAAATGAAAGGAACAGAGCCACCTCGCGGGCCAATAAAGAGCTGTTAGTGTTAACCGGTAGGTTAACCCGCGCCGGGCCGGGGGAGGGTCGTTTATACGCTCCCCTAAGGTTTTTTCGAGGATAGCATAAAAACGGTGGCGCACAGCGCTGCCCGTTTCGGGCACAGCTGTTAGCGCATCAATTACCCATATATGGTAAAATTCTTGACCTCGGGTCATTTCAGGTCAGGTCATCAGGCCCGGTTATGTGACCTAACCTCCAAAAAAGTTCGCGGTCCTACCAAAGCCACAGTTTCGGCGGTTGATTGGTTTTGTACTTACCGGATTTCATAAAAGCACGACCACCTACAATTATTTAATCTCTGATTTTCAATATCTGTGACCTAAGGTCCGGTCAATTTCTTGAACTCTCCATTATAAGTCAACGGGTTAATATTCAAATGCTTTCCATACTGAGGATACGCATGATATCAGCCCAATTCCATTTGTATCATGTTATCAGAGTCCATTCATGAAAACCCAGGTGCAGTTGTTCTGGTACCCCTAGAAGGTCAGCCGAGGTCATCCGAGGTCACCAACACTTTGTGTCAGTAACTCTGGATGAGATCCAGAAAGAGAAGTGGAACCGAAACCAATGTATTTGTCTCTTCGGGGCACGTCTCCAAATGTGCAACATGACCTAAATGAGTCACCACTTGACCTTTACCTGAGGTAATATTTTTATGTTGACCGAACCTGTTCATTATATAGGTACATGATTCAAAGCGCCTTGATGACACATCAGTTGCGCCAACAGCCAAGCTGGATGAGGGCGGCCATTTTGAATCTAGTACCTACTGAGCACAGCTGTAAGCCGGGACCAACCTTTTGGAGTCAGAAAACAAATAAACTAATAATGTTTTACCGATACTTTGTTTTAGGGCAAGTTTGAGCTGTAGCCTACATGATTATTGTTGTCCCACTTTTCATTTAAGCTGCTTTTCAGAAATCCTCCTGAGGTGGCAATATCCCTTTAATGGTGACCATAGGCCGTTCTTATAAAAAAATCGAGCCGCTGACTCGACTTATTATTATTTCATGTGCTCATAACTCGGCGCAGCAGATGTTTAGCGTCGAAATAGCGCCTCAGATTTGTAGCAGGAAAGCCAAATACAATGCTGATATCCTACATTGTGCCCAAACATAGCAAATATCCAGTCCTGATGTCATTCTTAAAAAAAAAATCGAGCCGGTGGCTCTATTTTTCTGGTTTGTTCAATTTCAGAGCCAGCCAGCCAGCCCGAAAATTTACCTCAGATCCAGGCCATTTGGTGACCCAGGTAGGTTATGTTGGATATGGGGCGACTCGACTCGACAAGACAAACACATGACATTGGACATCCGTGTCATTTGCACATAAGTACCTACTATTGGTTCCAAAATAAGCGTCCCGCTGGATTGGCCGCTCAGCAGTTAAAAGGAATATGCCGCCTTGAGGAGAAGTATGTGGAATGATGGATAATGGAGATGAGTGCCACTCATCTGGGCACTGAATCACCTTTAACTGCTGTAACGGCCAACCCAGCCGGACGCTTATTTTGGAACCAGTAGTACCTATATATCTTTATTATATTAAGAGTTTATATTAAGAGTTTACTTTATTATATTAAGAGATTATATCAGGAGTTTTCGACAAACAAGTGCTGATGACCTCAAATGACTTCAGCTGACCTTGTAGAGGTAACTGAACAACAGTTGTACCTCGTATGTACCTACATCAATAATTAGCTAAAATAACATGATTGTGAAATAAATGGGCTGAGCTAAAGCACATTCTCTGAAAAGGAAGCATTTGTATATTGTCCCATATATTCTCCCATTGGTTTTAGCTCCGAAGAAGCTGCAAGGCGAGTTATAGGTTATGTTGTATTTCATAATTTCTTCCCGCATATCTTTTTATCTCCATGACATGAGCAAAGACTATATTTGCATTTCGTATTTATTTTCCCATTGACTTATAATGGGAAGGTCATGAAATTGACCTGACCTTAGGTCAACAATACACAAATTCGAGATATGAAAATTGTAGGTACTTAAGACACCTTATGCAATTCTGCATTTTCCCTATCTCTCTGACAAACGCTGCGACTTTGACACGACTACAAACATTTTTTGAGGTAAGATCACATCACTTGACCTGGTGACCTGACCTGAAATGATGAGATCAGCACTTACGCAAAATGTGGGTAAATAACCCTTGCCCCACTAAGGGGTGTTTGAACACCCCCCTCCTGTTTTATCGAGATAACGAAAAAACGGTGGCGCGAAGCGCCGCCAAATTTGGCATAACTAATCATTGATCCTTTCCGACTCCATCTACCAAAAAGTTTGCGGTCGTGCCATGGCCCATGACCACAGTTTCAAACGGATCGATATCAAACTTTTAGAATTACATCAAATCATCAGTATCTATATGTGTATCTCAGATTTTTGATATCGGTGACCTGAGGTCGGGTCAATTTTGTGACCTCCCCATTATAAGTTAATGGAGAAATATTAAAGGTTCAAATGTCTTTTTTTCGACGATATCAGCCCATTTCCTTCTGGAAAATGTTACAATAGGATATTATGTATAATCCTAGTGCAGGTTTTGCTCAGGGACTCTTACGGGGTCATCTGAGGTCATCCGAGGTCACCAACACCTTTTCGTCAATACTCTGGACATAATAAGATAGAGAAGTTGTGTACTTTTACCAATGTGTTTGTCTCGTCAAGAACAACATCTCCCTGAATGATGGCAGAGCATGGAACCTACTTGGGTCAGACCATTATTTGGACCTTGACTCTGAGGCCAATTTTGTTTATAAGTATACTCTAGAAAATGTTAAAATTTGATATATTTCAAGCCATTGTCAGACAGAACACGGTGCGGTAACAGTATCGTTATCTTCAATAACGTAAGGAAAGTTTAATTTCCGTGATGTATAAGTTTTTGCCAAAAATCGCATTTTTGACTGTAATGGAACCGTACTAAGCCTAAAACTATTTGACTGACTAGGTCATATTTTAAGATTCTGTATGGCGTGAGAAGGCAGTAATTTCATATGGGCTAGCTGATTAGTTTTTAACGTTTGGTTTCTAAGATAGCATATGTTCCGAGATATTGGTTGGGTTCTTTCGTGGGAGCGATGTGGTTCTCTAGAACTGTTGGAAAGTTTGGAGCGAGCTGTGATGACTCTGGGTGACCTGAGTTTTGCGTGAGCAGAGAAAGTCTCTGAAAATAGTTTTTGGATATGTTTTTGATAACGGGTTTGAACAGTTGTTTTTGTTTGTTTGGGTCTATTGCTGCAGGGCAATAGAGTCGGAAGTGTAAGGGGGGTCAAACACCCCACAGTCGGGCGAAGGAAATGCAGAGGCCCAGTGGGGCGCGGGTTAATACGCCAATAGCTGTGCCCGCCACTGTTTTCCTCTCTTTCCACCTCAGGGGGGTGGAAGCGTTAAGCCCCTCCCCGGGCGAGGGCTAAACGCTGACAATGAAATAATTTTCCAAATTAATTTGGATTCTGGGCTACCTTACCAGTGACATGATAGGTATATATTGTTGATACGATAGCTTGCATCCTTTCCAGGTGTGCTAATCCGTTTCCAACATTTCCAGGTGCTTCGGCGCATGGGGGTGCCATACGCTGTATGTTTCTTCGAGGCGGACCTGCAGGTCGCTGCCCTGGCCCGAAGACTCAACTGTCCCGTCCTGAGTAACGACTCGGACTTCATGACACTCGATGTGACCAGTGTCAAGATTCCGAGACGCAGATCTGCCATAGAGCTCCGTCATCCTGTTCCTGGCCACTCGGGGTTCTTCATGCGCTGTGAGGTCTTTCGACCACACAAGTAAGAAGGGATGGTACAGCTGGCGACATGAAGATCGCTGTCCCCTGGCTGGCGATACCTGGCTTCAGCACTGTGAGGGATCCAGTCACACTGGACTGTGGACTGTTAGACTATCAGTACAGAAGGCTGCAAGCGGCACAGACTAACAGTCCAGCGCAACTGGATCACTCACAGTGTTGAAGCCAGGTAGGTATCGCCAGCCAGGGGACAGCACAGCGATCTTCCTGTCGGCAGCTGTACCTACACTCACTATGCATGTAGACTATAGAGCCTGCAGAGAAGGTGGTTTCCATGCAATGTATGTAAAGTGTAAACTTACCTACTCTGCCTGCTTCAATGCCATGTACAGTTACACACACACACACACACACACACACACACACACACACACACACACACACACACACACACACACACACAGGAAGCACGACCTCACGCACGCACGCACGCACACACGCACGCACGCACGCACGCACAGGAGCAACGCACGCACGCCCAACGCACGCCAGCACGCACGCACGCACGCACGACGCACGCAACTGCACCACGCACGCACGCTACGCACGCACGGCACGCACGCAGCAACGCACGCACGCACGCACGCACGCACGCACGCACGCACGCACGCACGCACGCACGCACGCACGCCAGCACGCACATGTATTGCGCACAGCACACCAGGTCACGACATTTATGAGTTCAGCTCTTGAATTTGTGTTTTACTGTTCTGGCAGTTTTCTGAAGCACTTTAACGTGGCCGAAGAAATGATGCCACTGATAGCGACGCTGCCCGGCACCGAAAAGCTCTCCTCCTCGCTCTTCGACGACTTCTTTGAGCAGCTTGAGGAGAAGTACCGTCCTGTGGAGCGGGAGGAGTTGCAGCGTCTGGAGATGCTGATGCAGTGGCTGGCCGACCAGACGTCACTGGAGCTAGCTCTGAAGCAGGTTGGTCAACGTGGGCGCCATCAGGAGCTGCCGAGTGCTGATGCCAGTGCTCTTTGCAGCTCTTCACCACGGCGCGAAGTAGACCACTCATCACTTATATTTAATATAATATCCTATCTTGCACAGCATAGAGTGCACATTCAGCACAGATATGCATAGAGTGCACATTCAGCACAGCATATCCTCCTTTAATGTCTAATTGTTTTTATCACGGTTTCGTGAATACTCTGACAATTTTCCTCCTTTGGGAAATATGTTATTAGAACAAAGAAGTCTCACAAGCTCAGAAATGAGCCATCTCGCTGTCGTTAAAGTCATCTCGGCGCCATTGTAACTTTATGAGCCCATTACAGGACGACGTGGCCGAAGACTTCTAACGACAGCCCATTGTTCCAGGTGCTGGAAGCTGTTAGTGAACACGAACGGGACAGGCTTGAGAACTCCATTGTCACATTCGACAGCTCGCTGGACGAGGTCTGCCTCGAATTCCTGCAGGACACGGCAACCATGGTCCTCCCGGCCGGCGCCGGACCAGTGGAAGGCAGTGACGCCGCCGTCCCTGCCGCCTCCCCAGCACCGCCTGGCTTCCTGAAGCCGCCTGCCCTGCGACAGGCCGTGGCGCGTGGCGACGTCATCAGCCACTCCATCTGCGCCGTGTTCGGCCTACCGTGGCGGATGTGGCCGACCATGGAGGACCCGTTCTTACCGTGCAGCTGCCGCGCGGCCGCGCCGCTGCTGGCGCGGCTGTCGGCGCTGCTGGGCGCGCCGGCCGGCCTGCTGGTGTTCTTCACCATGCACGACGGCGAGCTGCGCCAGCTGCTGGCCAGCTGCACGTGGCGCGCGCCGCTGCTGGAGCGGGTGCTGCTGGGCGGCGCGGCGAGCTGCCATAGGACGGCGCTGGAGACGCTGCAGCTGCGCCCCGGCACGCTGGCAGCGATGCCGCCGCTGCTGCAGCTGCCGGCCGCTACTCTGGTGGCCTGGCGCTGCGTCACGGCCGGCCGCAGCGAGCGGCGCCAGGTGCGCGCCGTGCTGCTCTGTCTGCTGGCGCTGACGCCGGACGGTACGCCGGCGCCAGCGCTGGGACTGACGCCGGCCGCCGCCGCCGGCTGGCGCGCTCAGGTGATGCCGCTGCGCTTTGCCAAAATGACAGAGAGCTTGTTCAATCTGACTGCAATGCATCTGTACAACGAGCTGCAGCACTTGAACCGAGCGGTGCTGAGTCTGAACGGGGTGCTGGGCCGGCCGCTGCCGCAGCTCGATGTGGACCACACCCTGCATATACCGCTGGCCATGCGTCTGGGCTTCATCAGCTGCGATGGAGGTACGGAACTGACTCTGAGTGCGTCAGAGCAGTACACAGTAGCGTTTCTAACAATTAGTATTAATACTGCTGTTGGTAAGACAATAAGGCAACGTTTCATTGCGCATCGGTTAGGTTAAGCATTAGCAACCATTAGAGCGAGGTGTGTTCAGGAAGCTGAAACTACGCTCGGCGGCGTATTTTTTAATCCGTCAGAGGGCAGAAGCCCTCAAGAGGGCGTCAAACCTCACACAAGGGCGCCGTCAGCGAATGGCGCTGTTGAGCGGGAGTGCTACATTTCTGATGGCGCCCTCCCGGCTCCCACATACCTCCAAAGGCGACCTCTGATGCGCCTCTGAAGGTGCATCCAACATGCTTTAAGGTGGACCTCCGTTACAGCTTTTGAAATCGCCCCTCGCCCACAAACTCAAGGGCGCCTCGATAAACATCTGAAGGTGCCCTCTCCAGTTCCCGCGTACCTTTTCAAGGGCTCCGATACACTTATGACTGAGCCCCTCCAAGAAAAAATAAAAAAATAAATAAAAAAAATAATAAAAGAGGGTCATCACTAAATAAAATGGCCTGAATCCGTAGAGTTGTTTTCACATCCAGGGACCAGGGGTGTTTTTTGGAAGGAGCACCACGACTGGCCTGCCCCCCCCTTCTGAAGGTCTGGCTGCGCCTCTGGGTATAAGGGAGCCATTCCCAGGTCTAATATAGTCTCCGGCCTGAAAGGTCCCACGGCAAGTCGGAAAAGGGCCCTTGTAAGGCCTAAGGTGGCCGTGCCACACCTAGATGGTCCTCGTCAGACCCATCCTTGGCCTAGATAACACACCTTCTGTTACTGATGCTGCAGGTGACGAGATTGAGGCCAGTGCTGAGGTTGAGGCCCTGGTCAGCTTGGTGACACACATCATCGAAGCCGAGGTGCTCTGGCGGCAGGATGTCGGCGACGACAGGACAGGCGGCTCAGATGATGGTAAAGGCTTGTGTAGTTTGCCGTAGAGAATACGCGTCTAACACATCACGCCATATAGGTAATGGCTAGATGGGCGCCATAGCCACGCTGTTGTGGCACCTTTAAGCCCAAATTATCATCAATTATCAATTAAGGAATATGTGAAGGTATCAGGAGTCATTCGGCGCAAAATGTATGCCTTAGAAAACAATTGTAAACATTTGCAAACCATGATCGCTTGCGATGCTTCGTGCTCCTGTTTATACACTAGTGGACAGACAGATCAAATGTTGAAACTAACGTAGTTTAGTTATGTCTCAACTCAACTTTTGAAGTTGGTATATTATTTAGTATCACACTGACGTATGATAACCTAATTGTGACCTGGGGGCTGTAATACTGCGACTTGCTTGCCACACGTGCCCGTTCGCTACATGGGCTTCTCTCACATCCGTCGTAGTCTGGCTTACATGCATGCTTTTTTAACTGATCCGAGGAAATTCCCTAAAGAGAGACTTGTAAGATTGCATGTCGTGTTCTTCGCAGGTCTGTCACGATTAAGAGGATGCTATTTTGACTGCACCGTGACTCGTTGACTAGCTCTCAGCCTCCTCTCCGGCGACTCTGTGCCCTGGAGGCCCTCAGTCGCGGCGGACATGTCCAGTGAGCACCGGACCTGCGGACCGCCAGGACTCTGACCGGCGTCCTAAACAATGGCCGACGGCAAGCTACGCGCATGCGCGAGACGCTGCACAGCCTGTCGGGGAGAACAGAGTATGGCCTGTACACGCTGGTCAACACGGTGTACCGGCGAGCGATGGCGGAGCCCAGCGAAGTCTCCAGATGTGCTGATGTCTGCTCTGTCCTCGCGGACTTGAAGGTAGAGCTTTCTACCATGGACAATGGACATGGCATTGTTTGTGTATGTGAATCATAGATGATATATTCCATCTGGATTACAGTTGTTTTCTAGCATTTCTAGACCCTTGTCTTCTATCTGGTAGAGCGTCATTATTTTTCACCCTATGCAAGACAGGTCACTTGCAGACATGTGCCTGGATCCGGGATACAGCTGAGATCCGGATTGCTGTTGCCTGTGTCTTGGGACCATCATGGGATACAATGCCGAGGTATATAATTAGCCGAGGGATCCACAAAGATAACATCCTGACCTTTTATGCTGAGGAATCCACTGGGGTCTGAGATTCCAGATCCAACTTCGGGATCCAGGCACAAGTCTGGTCACTTGAGAGATCACAGTTTCCGGCTGACTGCGTTGACCCATGACCAGGAGCAGTTGGTAGATTCAGTGGCCGAAAATCTCAAAGAGTTGCCGTTCGAACATGCATAAACGCTCTGACCAATATAACTAAAAAAAATGCGTTATTCCCAAAGCATACCAGTGCGGGAACAAATTTGTAATATGTTCGCTAAGGCAGTATGTCTGCATCTGCGTTAAATTCGTTGATTGGTCGGCAATAGTAATCTGGATGCTGAGAAGCGCATCCTCTTATTAAAGTGTTGGACGTCTCTGACGCTGAAGTGTGGTCGTCTGGACAGGAAGTCTCTGTGTCAGATCCCCGTCCCCGGCTAGCGTCTGACTCCAATGTCTTTGCGGCAGGTGAAGTCGGATCGCGGGGGCAGCAGGATGGTCTGCTTCTGACTCCAATGTCTTTGCGGCAGGTGAAGTCGGATCGCGGGGGCGGCAGGATGGTCCGCTTCGGCGACCTCCTGCTGACCCAACTGTTCCTCGGCGTCGGCCCCGCCAGCCGGTGGCCGCTCCGCCGCAGTGACATCTTGAAGCACCTGGACACGGAGCCGGACCCGGCGGCGCGCTGGCGTCAGTTCGGCCAGCTGACGGACGCCTGGCGCGAGGCGGAGCGGCGCCAGCTCGTCTGTCTACAGCTGCTGGCCGCCGCCATCCGGCGTCACCTGGTGCCCGTCTGGGCGGCGCGCCGCTGTCTCCAGCGGCTGATGGGAGGCGATGGAGAGAACTCCCACCCACCGCATGGGTTGCAGGGCGGCTGGTTCAGTGTCTCGTGGTCAGGGAGCAGATGTACGCCTGATCTGCTTCCCGCACTGGAGGAGCTGCTGCAATACTGTAACAGCGACTGCTGCGGCAGCGAGACAGAGCCGAAAGATAGCAGCGGTGCAGGGGCGGGGGCCCAGTCAGACAGAGAGGAGTCCCACTCGGGTGGGAAAGGGACAGAGTCCCAGTCAGACAGAGGGGTCCCAGTCGGAGAAGGGGAAGGGGCAGGGTCCCAGTCAGACAGAGGGGTCCCAGTCGGAGGTGGGGAAGGGGCAGGGTTCCAGTCAGACAGAACGGAGTCCCACTCGGACAGAGACGGGGAGGGGCCAGGGTCCCAGTCAGACAGAAGGGAGACCCACTCGGGCAGCGACGGGGAGGGATCAGGGTCCCAGTGAGGCAGGAAGGAGTCCCATTAGGGACGGCAAGGTACAGTGACACCGACAGCAGTTGTCACGTCGGAGAGGCAGAGGGTCACATTCCGGCGAGCAGCCGTGATGTAGTCGTGATATAGCCGTGATATAGCCGTGATGTCGTGATGTAGCCGTGATGTAGCCGTGATGTAGCCGTGAAGTAGCCGTGATGTAGCCATGATATAGCCGTGATATAGCCGTGATGTAGCCATGCTAAAGCCGTGATATATGAGCAGCCGTTATGTGCCCAGCAGCCCGTTACAGGTGGCCGTCTGAATAATTAGCCGTAATGTGCACAGCAGCCCATTACAGGTGGCCTTCTGAATAATCAGCCGTGATGTGCCCAGCAGTGGTGGGTTGCCCAGCAGCCGTGGAAGGTGCCCAGCAGCCCGTAACAGGTGGCCGTCTGAAATAATCATGCCGTGATGTGCCCAGCAGTGGTGGGTTGCCCAGCAGCCGTAATGTGCACAGCAGCCCATTACAGGTGGCCGTCTGAATAATCAGCCGTGATGCGCCCAGCAGTCGTGGGTTGCCCAGCAGCCGTAATGTGCCCAGCAGCCCGTTACAGGTGGCCGTCTGAATAATCAGCCGTAATGTGCACAGCAGCCCATTACAGGTGGCCGTCTGAATAATCAGCGCCACCCTGATGTGTGAATGTTTCAGCCGGGGACAGCCAACTTGTGTGCTCTTGGTTATTGACACGACTCGCCTATGTGAATTCTAGAGAAAGAACAACAGACTGAAACAGTGTCCAGTTGCAACGTGATCCTCAAACATGGTGTATGTACATGATCTGGATTCTTAACCCGCCATTGACTGCGGGAGGTGGGCGTTTTAAGCCCCTTGACGACTTGTCGCGATAGCTTATAAAACAAAACCACTACCGACGTGAAAGTTTTGGTTCCTTCTGCACCAATGTGACGCGCTGTTCCAAACAAAAAAAGGTTTCGGATATTTTTCCTCAATATTTAATGAATTTAGTGACGTCACTACACACGAGTTTGAAGACAAGATTAGCTCAACTTAAACAGACCGTACAAATGCCATGTATTGAGGAAAATGTAATACAAAAACATCAAAAGAAGTAGGTACCTTCATAACATTTACTACAAAACATAATATTGTTTGGATATTCGTTTGACCCTCAAAATTAAATAAAAAACATTTTTTAATCTCAAAATGACATTTTCAAAAATATTATACAGAACTGGAATATATAATACAGAACCACAAGTGGGTAATTTCGAAACCAAATTAAAAATATAACCATTTTTGAGTGACTTGTGGCTTCTTAACCCGCGCGTTATTTGGTTATATTCTGTAACGCGACTTACTGGGGGGGGGGGGTATTAATAGCCCCACTCTGATTTCCCATACTACTGGACCGATCTTACAAATTCGAACGGCATTCGATAGCCCTATCAAATTTATGTAGGGAAACCTAACATTGTTATCCTCAGGGTCACCGATGACGTCATAGATCACGTCAAATAAAAAAATGCTTGACCGTGCCATCAAAGTCCGGTGGTCGGCATTGTCGCGCAAAAATGCGATATTTAACGCATAATAAGTTGGTTAAATCGGTATGATTCGTGAATCTGACACTTCTACTTACTACTTACCATTCTAAGCTAATGTTGACCTTGGGTCAGGTCAAGGTCATCCGAGGTCACGAGGTCAAACTGAAGATTACGGTCATTAGGAGTTTGGTAACACATGTTTTATGGGTTCGTTTTATCGATTAGAAACGCGAAAAATGACTTTAGAAAAACAGTTTTTTCAATACAATTGAAAAAAAACGAAATGCACTTTTTGCTTATTGTATAGCAGTAAAGGTGGTCTAATTTTTGTCTTTAAAAGGCTGTCACTCTAGTCATGTTTTAAAGAATAGTTGACTTCAAACTTGTCTACACACATTCATTGGGATTTTTTTTTAATTAAAAAAAGTCTTTAGATTTCTTTCAAAATTTTGAATTAAAATCAAAATTATCCGAGAATAGTAGTCTGATAGCTCAAACGTATTTAACCTGTCGTTTGGTGTAATGACACATTAAGTCTATCTTTAAAACTGTACTCTTGGCAGCGTTTCCCGCAAACCCTCATTTTTCAACAAAAAACGCAGAACATGACGTCACTCTGACGTCATTTTCGGTTGACCTATCATAGTCTCATCTTTTTCAATCAGGAAGAATGTGTCAAATTGATCTGGGACAAGGTACTGAAAGTTTGGTCGCGACACCTACGTTGGTTTAGGATATATTGCAGAATAACGGAAGGGGGGACTATAAATAGCTCCCCCAGTTACTCGCGGGTTAAGTAAGGGCATCTCATGACGTATAAAGTTTTGTTATTGACTAGCTAGGAACAAATGAACATCACCGCTAAAATTCGAAGGCACAACTCGGCCAGAAACATCCTTTTGATTTACAGTCTTCAATTTCGAATTGCAAATTTCTGTGACCTGATATCTTGACCTGAGCTTGACACTAACTTCTTTCAAATTAATTCAGGTTTTGAAATGACTATCACCATCGAATTTTACGTGTAAAATAGCCCATGAAACATGATGCATGACTTTCATGGATATTTGGCACACTTTTGTGACCTGATTTTGACGTTGATCTTTGCCAACAATCTCACTTTAACTCATGCGGGATGTTAATTATATTTTTGAGAGCAGTTTGGGTGATTATGACAGTTCAATCAAAGCCTTTGGATGGGAAAAATAGCACATATACTAAAATACCTTGATTTTGACCTTTGCCCTGACCGTGACCTGACATATGACCTCAATGTGAAACCATAGGTGGAGCTTTTCAGAAAAAGTTGGTGGGGCAAAAACGCCATTATTGACTTGATGTTTTTCGCGGTGTATTTCGAGCCGGTGAAAATTTGCAATTTTACGCCAAGGAAATATGTAACCCTATTCCCTGCGGGGGCAGATCTGCCCCCCGGTAGTTTTTCGCCCGCCGCTTCTTGAACCGTTACGTCTATCGTTTTTGAACTTTCGGACTTTTCCGAAAAATATGAATGACGCGTGTTCTGTGCAAATTTTGAAAAAAATCGGCTAAGCAGAGGTGGCTAGGGGCTCATGTTTTGGGAGGTCGGTTCGGAATGGGGGAGTGTGCGGCGCATACTTCTTTGTGTTTGCGGTGGAATAAAGCGTCAGAAACTTTAGTCGATCCTTTGTACACACTACATAATTTAATATACATATTTTGGGGCAGAGGCCGCACTCAGGTACATAAAAATGGGAGGCGATATTCCCGTCATTTAGCCCAAATTTCAAATAAGCAGGATGATAAAAGGCGTTCCGTACATGGTGCGCCACGTTGTTTACCTGAATCAGCCATATGCCACAATTTGTTACATTTAACAAATAACAGCAACAAAGCCACATGTTACGTTCCCACGCCTCAAACACTAAGGAAAAAGCACATTATTTTGCATCAAAAAATTATCCCCATTTTTATCCCTGAGTGCGTCTATGATTTCGTTTTTTGTACTTGTTCCCATTCACACATTGAAGGAACATGCATTGGAAGCTCAAAACGTTTTGCATGCAAATCGGCTTCGATCACATGGCCACAATGACCTTTAAAAAAAAAAACGTATTTTTTGCCCCCTGGCCCCCATTTTAGAACCAAAAAAAAGCAATTTCTGGATCTTAAAAGAAACGATTTCGTTCCGATGATTCGAATGGTGTTTTGTCCCATCAAAATCGGCCGAGCGGTTCTCGAGATCTCTGGGGGGGGGGAATCTGCCCCCGGCAGGTTAACGTAATTCTGGCCGCCCGCAGGGAATAGGGTTAAATTATGCATAAATATATCGTTTTTGCATGGTTTAAGGCGAAAAATGACTATTTTTACTTCAAGAAACCTTCAAATCAGACAAAAGTTGGTGGGGCAGTTCCCCCACCATTTGAATAGGAAACTCCACCCGTGTGTGAAGCTGTCGAGTATGTTTTATATGCCTTCGAATGAGCGCCTTGAAATGCCGCCCCGTGCGTCTCGCTGCGATCATTGGTTTGACAGATCTCCCTGGGGCATTAAACGCCCCCCAGTCAAGAGCGTTCGGTTGATTCCCCATTCAATGGTTGATTAAGTGCTTCCTATACGAGTAGGTACTTCGGGAGGTTAACGTTCTTATTTTGCTTATTCTTGTTGCATTTTGTTCGAGCCTTTGCTTGGGTGTACTTCATATTCTAAGCTCGTTTTACTTAATACTTATCTATTACACAGGCATGGTCTTCTCTGTCATCTTTATTCCAGTTCAGTGGCAAGATTAACTCTTTCGTCTTTCATCTGATCAGACGTTCGTTAGATCATGCCATCATACATTTCTATCTTTCAAAAGCGACCCGCCCGCAGCCAAATCACCAGTCCGTGTTCAGCTCCGGCTCCGCGGCGCCCCGTATAGAACGTCAATACGGTCGAATGATTCATCCGTTGTCGATGCCAATCTCGTCTCTATGGATACGGGTCTGAATTGGCGGCGGCTGCTTTCTGTGCTTCTAGGAAGTCGGGAGACGGATGGATTTTGATGACTTTGACTTTGATTTGATGAGATCGGGGACAGACTTTGATGAGACGTACAGGTTTTCAGATGACTTAAATATTATAGTGCCGCCGCTTTATAAACAATCTATGCAGTATGCTCTGCACCACGCAGTATAGAGATAATAAATCAATAAAAAGGCGTCATGACTCATGAGGTTCACCTGTTCTTATACCAATCTACCTACATGTGCGGTCAGAGGTGTCGCTACCTTCTCAAAAGTGTGGGGATCCCCCCACTGCTAGGGGGCGCCATACCCAGAAGGGGTGCCCCGGCCTTGAGGGACGCAAACCAAATGAACTCGCTGGATTTTACTCAGGGGCGAATCTAGCCGTGTTTTTCGGGGGTGAATCCAGTGGCGTATTTCCCAAAAAATCGTGGGGGGTAGCAGGCTATAATAGCGAGAAAATGATAATCGATATTCACCAACATTTGTCAGCAGGGCCAGGGGCGACGTGTTATGAAAATGATTGGTAGGGTGGATCGTGCCCCAATGCTAACTTAAGAAATTTAAAAGTAATTCTTACCACGCAGCGCCATAGGCCTAATGTTTAAATGTGACATTATTGGTAGTTTTTTTTGTCCTACCAGGCCTATAGAAAACGGCACCCATTCTTGTCAGGATCAGCAGTAGTCCAATCTTTGAAGGTGCAGAACCTTAGCTAGCACTCAGACTTCATTTTCATCATACCTACTCACTTTGAAGGGGCCGGCGCTCGAGCCGAGCTTATGTTTCCTTGTTTCCTTCGAAGGGCAGACGTTCGAGTCTGGTAAAGTCATGCATCTTTTAAAATTGCTTCTGTCACCCGCCGCTGGGCCATTTAGGACATCCATTAAACAGGTCATTAGTAGAGCTCCAGCCTGAAAATCCGCCAGGATAGAGGGTTGAGCGGGAGTACACATCGTTTCTGAGCGCCACCATTTGTCAACTGAATATAGGTCGCTGCGAACCGCTCCAACTGCAGTTTCCGTCCGGTCGGAAATGGTGACAAATTGGTCAGCGTCTTTGAAAACTGACGAGACATTCGAGTTGGAGCTGGAGCATACGCATGGAGAAGCGAGGCACTGCGGAGTGGGGTGGGGGGGGGGGAATTCTGCTGCTACTCAGTTGAGAGGGATGAGCAGTCAGTAGAATGGAATGGGACACGAAGGTGAGTTGATGAAATATGGGCTCCAATAACCAGGGGCGCCGGAACTGTCCGTAAGTTGGGTGGAGGGGCATGGAGGCCTTCTGAAGTCGATTCTTTCCATGCAACGCCATTGGTGTAATGTTAAAGTCTGACAATGTTGGAGGGGCGGCTGCCCCCTCTGCCCCCCCCCTCCCCGGTTCCTGCGTCCTTGCAATAACAGAACTCAATCATATTCAATGTTGTTTGATATATTCCTCAAATCTTAACATGACATTAGCACGCAAATAAAATGTATCGAAACATTATTGTACTGTGATCAACGATGACAAGCACCATTTCTGTGTCACTCCCATGTCAT
>VOPJ01012073.1:0-18952 GCA_014673585.1 Semibalanus balanoides
GGAAAAGGAGGCCCCCTTTCGACTTTGCCCCCCCAGGTAAAATCTGGTGGCGCCGCCCCTGGTCCAGGGGCCCCTCTGATATGTACAGGGCTTTTGTGAACGCCCAAGGGCCCTTTGGTTTTTCAAAGAGGGCCCTGGTGACCCTAAAGAACCTCTGTATTGCTCTAAACTATTAAAAGGCCAGGCTTCGCGTGGTCTTCGACCCATGATAGCACATATTGCGCAGTCTCGTCGGCCATTTTCGTCGCGCTGCGCGCGCCGAATAGGGTCTGCCGGGCCTCAAGGGGGAGGGGCGGCCGCCTTCGCCCCCATGGCTATGTGCCAGCCCTAGGTTCTGACATGTGACCTCAATTTACAATTTTAGAGTTATGTTTAGATGCGTCTCATTGGGAGTTTTCAAATATCGCCTTGCACGTCTCGCTGTGATCATTGGTTCCGGAGACGAGGGGGTAATATCCCTTCGTCAATGGCGGCGTTTGGCTGAGACCTTAATCATTGCTTGATTGATATTGCAGTATTTGCATACTGAAGTTCTCGTCAGGCCCCCAGTCAAACTTCCTTAGGCGAGTCCCTCGTCATCACCCAGTACATTGCGCTGTTACACATACGTTTATCACGACAAAAGCTATTCATGTATCCCCGCCATTGTTACGTCCGATTACTCGTATAATCTTATTACAGTGCCATTGAAGCGATAGATGATACAAGTACAACAATGGTATGACGTAGAAGAGCCTCTGGCATGCAGTCCTCAACATGCAATGACATCAGTGGCGTACACAGGATTCGCTTCAGGGGGGGGGGGCAATTTTAGGTTTGGGGGCACAAGGTTACCCCACTAAAAAAACTAATCGGATTTGGCCTACTATTTTTCTAGAGGGGCATATTTTCAACTTTTTGTTTAAATCACAAAAACATTATTTTTCAGGGGACCCCAGGTACATTCCCAAAAAAATCGCCGTATTTCGCCAGGCCGGCGAAATACGGCGAAATTGTGTGAGAGCACCGTGGGCGCAGGCCCTATTTCGTGCACTGAGGCTTTAACAGGGGGCACAGGGTGCATGTGCCTCCCCCAATGTACCGACTTTTTCCCTAAAAAATGGTCGGCGACGTTCCTTTTTGCGACTTTTTGGGGGCCCTGCAAAATATAGTGGCCTAAATCCAGTGATATTTTTATTTTCGCGACATTTTTTCGGGGGGCCTTTGCTGAGCGGTGCCTCTTGGGATGTCGTGCTCCCCCCCCCCCCTTGTCGAAGGTCTGCGTCTCTGCGTCTCTGGCCGCACTAGCCAAATGTGTGAGGTCCAGTTGATGCTACAAAGGTCTTGGTTGCTCTGCATCCATGAAACCCCAGAGCCGCCTGAGGGTGCACTCTGACCTATAAAACATCGGAAAAAACTTAAGTGCTCTGAAAACCACGCTTTGCGTGTTTTTTAAATTGGAAATAGGGCCTTTCGGGCCCTAATTCCAAGGGGGCACATAGGTCAAGGGTGCACGCACAGACATTCAGGGGGCAATTGCCCTTTTGCCCCCTCCCCTTGGTACGCCTATGACTCTAACCACCTGAGGGGGCCCTCTTGCCACCTGAGAAGACACTCTGGCCGCCTGAGGTGGCACTCTGGTCGCCTTAGGGGGTACTCTGACCTCAAAAACCTCTGAAGAACCTTTGCAGAGCCTCTGATATGCCCTAAACATTCTTAAGACCACGCTTCGCGTGGTCTTAAGAGAGAAAATAGGGCCCTTTAGGCCCTATTTCCAAAGGGGGCCCATTGGCCAAGGGGGCACGCACGGACCTTTAGGGGGCAATTGCCCTTTCCCCCCTCCCCTTGGGTACGCCTATGAATGACATGGAGTGGACATCACTATTAAAGATTCGCGTTAAGCTTAGGCAACAATAACAGCTGTCTGAGTACCGCATACATATTCAAGTGAAACGGGACATTTCCCTGTGTCTAGTGTGTTGTCACCTTAATGTCAATTCAGCTCATTGTAGATTCAGAGCTTTCAGAGCTTAGCGCTTGTCTCTCGGTGTCAGCGGGCTTATCTGCGGATCTGTGAACAGCTGTTGACAATTTCCAGTTTTGCTTGTAACACGCCGAGTGCATTTCCAAACAGTCGTCATCTGACCTTCTTTCGATACAATGGGTCTCACGGTAACAATTTCAGTCGCATCAATGGATGTGTTGCCGACAGTTGGCATTAATATGCTAGTCTACACTAGTGCTTTCAATTGGTTACCAACATTTGGGCAACCGAAAAATTGTGTGACCGATTTGGTCCGGTTTGGTAATCGGCCGGTCAGGCTAATATATATATTTTTTTTACAATTTTCGGTCAGCCTAATTCTTATCAATTCGTTTTTTCTTCACATTTTTACGCATTTAATATTTCTATCCAGAAAATTGATGCCTTATTTGCTCGAAAATAAATCAACGTTCAATTTTTGATATTTTTGTCTTCAACTGCAATCAGTTGGTATTTGGTCAACCAATGCCTCCTGTTCGGTATCGGATTGGTATTTCTCAGATTTTTTTTTAATGACGTTACTAGGTAACACTGTTGGTTATGCCAATGCTCGATTTCAAAACAGTATTACAAACTAGACAATACTACAAAGAACTGAGAAGTAACTGATTTATTTTATCGGGTTGGTTAAAAAAATGACAAAAACTCCAACTGTCTTAGCCTAAACTGTCACTTTCGTACGTTGACAGCTGAGAAAGACTCTTCTCCTCTGATGAATGATGCCTTGATGGACGAGCAAAAACAAGATACGATGATAAAAAATCCGACATTATATTCCATATAAAAGCCCTACAAAAACATCAGGTGCACAAAAAGTGCATTTCGTACAGATTCCAATGTCTGTCTAGCAAATACCTGCTACGACTGTTCTCTCTTTCCCTCATCTGAGCCAGCATGGATGTATTTAAACAGATTTAAGCAATGTATAATAGCAAGTCAATCATTGATCTCCATTTTTTACATCTCGGATGATGGCAGCTCGTCCAATAGAGCTTTTGATGTTGATTGGTGCCTCCAGGCGGCTGAACGCAATCCGACAGTGACTTCAGCCGGCTGTGCAGATGGAGATATCACCCCACAAACCACCAATGACCCCGCGGTCGACGGCGGAGGTCGCCTTCCGGTTCCGACCGGCGGCGGACCGGCTTATTTGGCCACCCCTCTTTACGTCGGTCACCGCCAGGTGTCCAGTGGTCACCCGACGCTGGCTCAGGCCTGCCTGCTGGAAGGTTACTAATTGACACATAGACTCTGCTGGTCGCAGATCCCGCCCTGTCACGGCAGTGCGTTGGTCGCTCGTCACCTCCTGTGCCCGGCTGGGGATTCCTCGAGGGGGAGGGAAGGCGACGGATGTCAATGTCGAACTGGCTCTGCGCTTCAACTCGGTGGGCTGTGGTGCTGTCCACGTCCTCAGAGTTGTGCTGATTGGGTGGATTAGGGTTTCGCTGCCCCTGGCTTGTTACTGGTGGGCACAGTCTGCTTGGAGGCTCACCACCGCCTGACGAGGGGAAGATTATTGCCGTTGATGATTCAGTGGAGTTTGTATGCTGGTGTCCGGTGGATGGATGTATTTGTCCTCCTGTGTTGCCCGGAATCGTCGGTTCTTGACATCCTTTGACATTTGGCGCCAGCTTGCACAGAAATGATCCGGGAACGAACTCTGCCGGAAGATACGAGTAATCTGTCACAGCCAAATCACGGATCGTACACAGCTGTTAAATTAATTTTATAGGGCGTTTATTGATGCGTATGTTAAAATTGTATGTACCAAACGCGGTGGGTGTCTCAAAGTATTGAACAGCCATTTGCAGCTATCACACGCCGTCCCATCTGCTTTCCATGATGCACACCCTTCTTCCCACCTCAAGTTTTGAGGAAATGAATATCCGATTTCAACGTCAATGCCATTTATAGTATTTAGAACTTCTTTGCACATATCACAATGTAATATCAACGGTGACAAGCTAGGCAAATAGCCCTCAAAATATGCCCATTTGTCAGGCATGCTCTCCATACTTTCATTTCACAGAAGAATAAAATGCAGTGCACAGCTCTAGCAGGTACAATAATTAATAGCTCTCTATACCTTTAGCGTTGAAGCAGACCTTCAGGGAGCAGGCCCAGCGTCCTCCCAGACAGGAGCAGTCGTTACAGCCTTTTTCCTTTGTATCGCCGTTCACACAGACACTCCGATCTTCAGATACCGAACCTGCATGAAACGGGTAAACATTAAACAAGAATGGTCAATGCAGGGCACGCATGACGACGTGCTGAACTTGTTTCTCATTCATCTAGATTATGTGATTTGTTAACTATTACTTTATAATGATGGAACATTGTTTTGAGAACACTTATAACACTTACTATGACCAACTTTGCAAGATCTGCTTAAAGTAGCATTCCTCTTCGAAAGGCAATAACAGGGCTGGTAAAAAGTGCGAACATGCTACATAAAGTGGGCGTCAGAAAATACCTTTTAAAGCTTGCTCCGACCGGAGCCAATAATGTAATTATGCACAGAAGCTTTTTACTTGTAGCCCTAGACAGGACGTAGAGGCCCCTGCGAAGGGCCCCTGGGCGAATGAAAGGGCCCTAAGCATGCCGAATGGACCCTTAGCTAGCACGGAGGGGCCCTCAGGTCACGGGGGCACGGGGCCACTTTGTTTCGGCAAGATTTGGTCCAGCGCCACTGAAACTGTTTTTACCAGCCCTGGGCAATAAACTGGCATAGGCTATCCACAGTTGCCAATTAAATGTATTACAAGTTCATATACATTTCAACAAATAGTACGTACTTGGCTTAGATGGCGCAGCTTTGCATATGCTAGCCAACAGCGCAATCCCAAGAAGCGCACGGAAGATCATCTTCACTGGAAATCGTCACACCTGCTGCTCTAGACAGATTCTGGTCACTGATCAGTGATCACTTGACCGGTGGTCGCTGGTCACTGTTCATTGAGCCAATGGTCACTGACACTTGTCACTGGACCGGACAGTCACTGGTCACTAAGTCAGACGGTTGCTGATCACTGGTCACTGGTCACTAACCATAGTATCACTGATCACCGGACACTGGTCCGAACGGTCACTGTTTACTGGACCAGACGGAAGGAGGCCACTTAATTATATTATCACTGGTAACTAGGTCAGATGGCTACTGGTCACTGCCCAATGTACCAATCACCAGTCACTGGTCACTGGAACTGCGCAGCAGCTCGCTGTATTTCTCGGAGCTGGCGCCGTGCGCTGCTCTCGCCGGCACCGCTGGCCGCCCACTGATGCCGATACAATGGACGGCGGACGAGAGAGTCCCGGTCAGGACCGCCTGACGCCACGCCGCGCAGAGGGCCCCGGGCAGCGCCACCGACGCCACGCCGCGCCGCTGTCGCAGCACGGGTCACTGAGAGCCGCGGAGAAAGCTGACCGGGCATGACGGTGTCGCCATGGTGGGTCACGTGACCACCTGTCAGACCTGACGGACAGCTGAGCGGATCTGTCAGATACAGACCGACGGTGATCCTGCGGAACAACGAGGCTTAAACGGGGTTACTGTTCTCTCCTTCCGTCTTCCTCTCTCTCTGTCTCTTCTATCTCTGTCTCAATCTCCATTGTTATGTCTGTCTCTATCACCATTGTTATCTCTGTCTATCGCTGTTTATCAACATATTCCGTCTTTGTCTCTGCCTCTAGCTCTGTCTCTAGCTCTGTCTCTAGCTCTGTCTCTAGCTCTGTCTCTAGCTCTGTCTCTAGCTCTGTCCCTAGTAGTTTCTAGCTCGTGTCCTCTAGCTCTGTATCCAGCTCTGGTCTCTAGCTCTGTCTCTAAGTCTGTCTCTAGCTCTGTCTCTAGCTCTGTATCCACCTCTGTCTCCTAGCTTCTGTCTCAGCTCTGTCTCTAGCTCTGTCTCTAGCTCTGTTCTATTATGTCTCTAGCTCTGTCTCTAGCTCTGTCTCTAGCTCTGCCTCTAGCTCTGTTCTAGTTCTCTGTCTAGCTCTGCTCTAGCTCTTCTCTAGCTCTGTCTCTAGTTATGTCTCTAGTCTGTCTCTAGCTCTGTCTCTAGCTCTGTTCTCTAGCGTCTGGTCTCTAGTTATGTCTCTAGCTCTGTCTCTACTCCTGTCTCTAGCTCTGTCTCTAGTCTCTGTCTCTACGCTCTGTCTCTAGCTTCTGTCTCTAGTTATGTCTCTAGCTCTGTCTCTAGGCTCTGTATCCGCTCTGTCTCTAGCTCTGTCTCTAGCTCTGTCTCTAGCTCTGTCTCTAGCTCTGTCTCTAGTTATGTCTCTAGCTCTGTCTCTAGCTCTGTCTCTAGCTCTGTCTCTAGCTCTGTCTCTAGCTCTGTCTCTAGCTCTGTATCCAGCTCTGTCTCTAGCTCTGTCTCCTAGCTCTGTCTTCTAGCTCTGTCCTCTAGCTCTGTCTCTAGCTCTGTTCTAGCTCTGTCTCTAGCTATGTCTTCTAGCTCTGTCTCTCGCTCTGTCTCTAGCTCTTGTCTCCTAGCTCTGTTCTCTAGCTCTGTCTCTAGCTCTGTCTTAGCTCTGTCTCTAGCTTGTCTCTGTCTCTAGCTCTGTTCTCTAGCTCTTCTCTAGCTCTGTCTCTAGCTCTGTCTCTAGCTCTGCTTACTCTGTCTTAGCCTGTCTCTAGCGCGTCTTGTGTCTGTGTCGTGTTGTGTCTGTGTCTGTGTCCTGTTGTCTGTGTCTGTGTCTGGTGTCTGTGTCTGTGTCTGTGTCTGTCTCGTCTCTGCCCTCTTGTCTCTGTATCTTTATCCATATATGTCTCTGTCTCTCTGCTCTGTTCTTATCCATATATGTCTCTGTATTTGTCTCTGTCTGTCTCTGTCTCTGTGTTTTTCATTTTCCGTTTGTCTTCTCTTTATCTTCGTCTTTGGTTTGTATCTGTTTCTGCCTGTTTCTATATCCATGTCTCCGTATTTGTCTCTGTCTCTGTCTGTCTCTGTCTCTGTGTTTTTCATTTTCCGTTTGTCTTCTCTTTATCCCACTCTCAGTTCCTTTCTCACTTTCAGTGCCTCTATCTCAATGTTCTTCTGTCGGGAGAAGGGGGAAAGTGATGAGAGTTGTTTATGTCCAAGTTATATCGCATCAGTTTATTTGAAAACCAAACGGACAGCTGAAGCACTCGGACGGGTTCTGCACATGTGGAATAGATCCCCTCAACTGTCCAGTCTTGCGCCAGCGTCACCTCACCACATGAAATGTTTTAAGCCGGGTTATTATCATATTTGTAACATCAACTTATGTTGTACATTGTACAACCTAAATATGAACAACCCTGACTACAAGTAAAGACGACGTTCACGGCGGCCCGGCGATGACGTCACGGGATTTATTTGCACCGTAGGGCTATGTTTTGCCTACGAGAGTGTCTGGGGTTCCGGGGGGGGGGGGGGGTAACAGCCCTCGGTAGGTTCCGCAGCTAATACTGTTCTAATTGACGTCATGGGCGATCCTTATTTTTCCAAGTAGACATAACTTCAAGCCTTTTGTACATCTTCTGCGTATTTATGTCGACAATCGCGATCAGTGAACAATGACAACTTGTGACCCTCCGAAAATATTTGCGTTACAATATTCTTAGGTAAGATACATTATAATTAAATAAAAGGTGCATAACAGTGTCTGGAAAGACACGTAGTAACCAAAAAGTCGGAGGTGGATAAATGAATAAAAGCAAACATCGAGGGAAGGCACATAAGACGTCAAGGGGCCCTGGAGCTGAAAAAGGCCCCGAGCGTTTTTGCAGGTCTGAATAGGCCTCCAGTCGGTCTGAGAGTGTATTTTTAGGTATGAGGAGCTTATGAATCGCTTGACAAGCATTGGCTCGCCCCACACGGGTACGTTTTTCATGCGTTCGCAGTTGCGTTGCGTTCGGTCACCAGAGGTGAAAAAATCGCTGAAGCTATCGCAAACGAAACTGCCAAAGATGGAGCTGTCGCATTTAACTAAATCCTGAGGATTACTATTTCTCAATGTACTTGGTACCTTGAAATCAAGGTTGGAAAAATACTCTGTCGCGTGCGACAGTGTGACAGCGAACGAACCGCAAACGGCCTATGCGCCTACCAATGTATTTCATTCGCGCGTTGGCCGTTTTTTTCTTCACGTCATTCACCAGTCGCCACAAAATACTGCAGAATAATAGTGCAGTGAAAGAACGTGAAAGCAGGTTCACAATATTATTGTCTTGGAAAAAAACAACTCTTCTTCGGAAGATGATAGGTATGGTTTCTGAAAAAATGCACTTTTACAGAATCTGTCACATTTTGCCGAAAAATAACCACTTTCTGTCGCATACGGTTGTTTGCGCGTTCACGAGATTTTTCACCTCTGTCGGTCACCGAATATTCCGCCGATACTAGCTTTTCCAGGCTGCAAACAAGCTGTTTTTTACCCTCCGCGTTGTGATGCAACGCAACGCGTCGAGAAGCATCGAGAAGCGCGTCAGCCGTACTTCAGTCCCACTGTGACGGATCAGAACGCAACGCAATGCATGCAAAAACGCACCCGTGTGGGTATAAGCCCAAGACGGCCCTCGTCAGGCCTGAAAGAGTCCCATACCGGTCTAAGAAGGCTCTTAACAGGCCTGAGAGTGCCCTATGCAAGGGCGTCGCCGATTATTTTTAATGAGGGATCGGCTGAAATGACGTAAAAATGTAGTCGCATTTTTCTGCGTGTATTTTACCCATGCACTGCAGGGGGTTCGCGCCGAACACGAACTGCAGGGGGATTGATTTCCGCCCCCGTGATATCTAAAAAACTAAGCAATGTAGCGACAAGCGAAAAAAGACATTTTATGGATCAAGTAAAGCTCTATCGAAAGTATTTCTATCTCTTCTTGGATCAGGCCAAAATTGAGGTCACCAGTGGTCATCACAGGTAAATTTCCCCGGTTTTAAGACTTCGCTTCAGAAACCCCAAATATCTCGCTAACTATGATAGCTAGGAAGCAACGGTTAAAGTAACAGTCAAAAGCTCTTTGAAAAATGCAACTTACGTTTTTTTTTATCATATTTATAATACGTTCCATAGTTTACGCGCACAGCGCAAGAGGTCATGCAAGGCCAAAAAAGCTATTTTGGCAAAGCCGTTTTTGGTAAATAACAATTCACTTAACAAAGACAGTGAAATAATATTGACACTATCGTGTTTTTCTCGTCAAGGCACTTTCTTAAATGTTGATGGTGACCTGTTTAGGTCAACTGATAAACTTGACCTCAGATCAAGGTCATTTGATGACCCAGGTAGGTCATGCTGCATATGGGACGACGCGGCTCGACGAGACATTATAATGGTATCATCCGATCGTCTCTATCATCATCCTATCAATATGCATTAGCAAAACATTGCTGATGATCTCAGATGACCTCAGATGACCTTGCAGGGATCCTGAGCAACATTTGCACCTGGTTCATAAATCATTAGCTAAAACAACATGTTTCTGAAATAATTGGTCTGATAAAATGCAATTTATCGAAATAAGGAGCATTTGTATATTTTCCCGTTCACTTATAATGGGAAGGTCAAGAAATTGACCTGACCTTTGATCAACGATAAACAATCCGAGAAATACCGTTTGTAGATACTGGTAACCATATAAAATCTTGCAAGTTTCAAATCTTTCGAAAAAAGACAGTGGCTTTGGCACGAACAGAAACATTTTTAATGGTAAGGTCACTTGACGTGACCTTATGACATGACCTGATATGACCTTAAGTTAAAACTTTTACAAAGTATGTGTAATTGATACCAAAACAGCTGTACGAAATTTGGCGGCGCTGCGCGCTGCCGTTTTTGCGCTATTTTCTGAAACCTGAAGGGGCCGCGGAAGATCACCCCCTGCAGTGCACGGGTTAGCCAGCATTTGCCTTTAGCAGGCCATTTATAATAATAGCATTGTTAGCGCTGCAAAGCGGCAAAATTTAGACAGGTTTGCCTGATAAAACCCATAATTATAGGCGATGGTCCTTATCCCTATACTCTGCGGGCGGCCAGAATTACCGTAAACCTGCGTGGGGGGGGGAAATTCTGCCCCCCCATAGATCTCGAAGAACCGCTCGGCCGATTTCGGATGGGTACAAAAACACCATTCGATTCATCGTTACGAAATCTTTCTTATAGGACCTTGAAATTGCTCTTTTGTTTAAAATGGGGGTCAGGGAGCAAAATACAAGTTTTTGGGTGTTGTTTTCAAAGGTCATTGGTGGCATGTGATCAACCGATTTCCATAAAAAAAAAATGAGCTTACAATGTCATGCTCTTCAATGTGTGAAAGGGGACGCAGTACAAAAAATGAAAATCATAGGCGTGCTCAGGTTATGAAAAATGGGGGATTTGTTTGATAAAAAAATATATGCTTTTCCGTAGTGTTTGGACTGGGAACGTCAAATGTGGGCTTTGCTGCTGTAATTTGTTAAATGTAACAAGTTGTGCATAGCAGATTTCAGGGTAAACCAAAGTGGGGGCACAATGGCGGAACGCCTTTAATCATCTTGCTTATTTGAAAGTTGGGCTAAATTGATAGATAATATCGCCTCCCATTTTATTTACCTGAGTTCGCCTCTGCCCCAAAATATGTATAATCCAATTGTGTATGATTGTACAAGCATCGACTTAGTTTGTGACGCTTTTATTCCACCGCAAACTACGAAGGAAGTATGCGCCGCACACCCCCGCATTCGAAACCGACCTCACAAAAACGATGACCCTGGAGCCGCCTCTGCTGGGCCGATTTTTTCAAAATTTCACAGAACATGCGTCATTCATATTAAGGAAAAGTCCGAAAGTTTTAAGACGATAGACGTAACGGTTCAGAAACGGCGGGCGAAAAACTACCGGGGGCAGAATCTGCCCCCGCAGGGAATAGGGTTTTACAGGTTAAGAAGCTAAAAATGTTATTCATTCAATTCATTGTTACGAGGAACCAAAGACGATGACGATGGCTTCGTTATGATGAAAACCAGCGATGCAACGACGCGAAGCGGCGCAAATATTTTCTTCAATTTTAGGTATTGGAAATATAAATTGTTATATTGGAACCAGACCGTGAGTGGAGTCAAGCCTCAGGTAGCTTCTTTTTCTGGTTGCACGATGTACATCTCGGCATGTTGATAAATATAGACATTAAGGTAGTTTTAATATACATTAGCAAGCCTCGGATAGTAAATCACGATGACCGGTGGCAGTCAGCGCTCAATAATACATATTCGGCTAAGAATGAGCGAGCCCGTAGAAACCCGATAGCAAGACAATTAATCTGGTGTCATCTTAACTCCATAAACCTTTGATTTTTTGCGCTGAAGCTTATTTGTTTCATATGATTTGCCTAATTTAACCTTTGTCTTGCCTTCTGACGGACAACCCTGTCCGCAACCCACCAGAACTGCATGTCTGCTGACCACTATTGGGCAAGGGGATGACGTCTGTTGATGACGTCACCGCGCCGGGCCCGGTTATATACATTGCCGGGCCCGTTTATGGACAGGTACTGTTTGGCGACGACACTAGCGCAACATAGCGGCGCGTGAGGGAACTATCGATGCCGGCCGGTAACACACATTTATATAATTGCATAGGATTGGAGTTTTGTCCACACATATGGACAAGTTGCAGGTTTCTTGGTGCAATATGCCTGCAAAATAATAAGAAAATGTGATGTTCAACAGTGAGTACACATCATCTTTGCAACAGAGCATATTCAGAGAGGATATTTGCATGTAAATAAGTTATTATTTATAAAGCACTTTGCATGTAGTAACGTCAATTTAGCAATAATATTGCGCATCCCTATGGAAAGCATGTTATTTTCCAAAATTTCCCGTGGCAAATATAAAATGGTTAACTCATTTTCCTATGACTTTACTGTTCACACCAAAAACTACTCAGAAATTCAGCGAGTTTAATTTCGTGTATTCTACAGCACAAAGCGTCCTTTAATATTCCCTAAGCACATGTTCGAGATAGGCTCGTTTCCGGTGAGCACAGCTCTGCCCTCCACTCAACCACAAGCTGCTTACGGCTACCCTGACGCAGGATGTCCGGCCACTGCAGTTCCCATGGCTGTCTCTAAGTTGCTCCATGGTCCTTGGAGATTCTTTTTTCTTAAACACATATAAACTCGTTTAGTTAGCTCCACAGAAGCTGTTACAGTGCGCTCAAATCCAGATGTAGCCCTCACTGAAACACTGCCCCAGAAAACTACTTGCAAAATGGACCGTGCCCCAATGCTGTCTTGAGAATAGGCGTCTGCCGAGGTCCAGAGCATTTATGGAAAGAAGATCATAGATCATCCTTAGGATCCGTGTTGGCGGTACAATCCGTTAAAATGCCTTTGAGCTGCCGTTAAGATTATTGATTTGGTCACAAGGTATAATTTCACAATTTTAGTTTTGTGTTTGTTTCAGTAAAGTTGCATGATTTCAAATGAGCGATATCTCCTTGAATGCGCTATATCACGTGCTTTTATTTCGACGCAATTAACGTGATGCTGAATTTTGCGTTGAACCTCTATTTTACAACTTCAGTTTGTCAACCGAACTGCTAAAAACTACCTCAGGTATCATTGCGCCTGAACTATTGCTAAATTGCGTCACGAACAATCAGAGAGCAGAAGTTAATACGTAAATATACTTAATTATTTAAAATGCTGATATTCAGAGAATTTATATTAAATTGACATATATATACACAACAAAACATAAAAACAGGGGGTTAGGTAACCTGCAGCTTGTCCATTTGGCAAATACGTGTGGTTTTCCCCATTGGCTAGGACATCCTGTGTTTTTTTTTTGTTTTTTTTTTCTAGTTAGGACTTTTCCAGGTGAACACACAGTCACCGCGATGATCGCGGCGCTTCATCAACGCAGCAGATGTGCAGGCTGACTAACGGCAACAAAGGTCAATTGTGTCACTAATGCATATTGCTTAAAAAACGAATAAATTACAGAACATGAACTGTTGTACAGAGACTCATTGTTGAACCCAGTATTTAATATATAGTACTGTGGACTCCCATTTCGTTTACCCATTGTATTTGCGTCGGACTAGAATTAAGCGACTCTAACCCGCGCGACGCATTAGGCGGGGGGTAAATATGCCCCCCTCCGTATTCGCAATACTTGGGAAAACGGTAACAGAAAACGACGTCTAGTTTCAGTTCCACATCCAGCAATCAATTTGACGTCTTCCTAAAAAATCATCTTAAACAAGTTAAGAACTTTGGGAGATAATGACGTTTTGATGACGTCATGTCATGCCATTTTTGGTTGAATAACATAAATGTTTGATGCATCGTAGAAAACATAGCTTTAAAGCAAACGCAACTCAAAACTGTATTAGCAAAGGAAATTTAATTCTCTACAAGATGGCAATTCGGATTTCATTTTATTTGTTTTTTTGTTCCAAAAATAAAAATATTTTTTTTTCCAGAAATTTCCCAAAAAATGGAAATTGCCAAGGTATCTAAAAAAAACCTCGAAATATATATGATAACCAAGTGTTATGATACCCAGCTAATTTCAAAAGTGATAGCCTTCAATTTTCATGTGACTGATTGCTCCTCCAAGCATTAAACGGTATGACCATTTTTTTCAAAATAACGTTTTTTAATTTTTTGACCTCATTACAGATAATTATAAAGTCATTCTGGTACTAACAAAAATAACCTAAACATGCATTGTTATCAGATTAAGTTCAGTTTCAGTTTGACCTTAGATGACCCTGATCTTACCTTTAACGGGGTCAACGGTTAAAAATGATGTTTCTATCGATTCTTAAGTGCGTGCAAAAAACCCCTAAACATGTGCACAAGGCTTGCTTGAACCCTCTCGTACAGTGACTTTTGTGACCTTGACATTGACCTTGACATTTGCATGCACATTTAAACTTCTTACTAATCAATAGATTATTAACATTTGAGAGCTTATGTGGGCACCATTGACAGGTTCTTATCAAAGGATTTCAAATGAAAGTATTGAACCATTAACTCAATAACTCCTCCACTAGTGACCGACCGTAACCTTACAATTTACCTATCTGAAAAATGTCGTGTATTGCATTCGATTCGTCTTCATTGATAGCTTTCGATCAGCCGCCTTGCGCGTCTCCTGCGAGTTATTTGCTTTGGAAGATAAGAGGGGGGGTAATATTTACCCCCCTACGCCGCGCGTTCGGCTAGAGACCCCTACGCCGCGCGGGTTAACGTATAATGATACTGATTTTTGCACCGGACATTATTAGCCAGTTTAACGTAACTTTACCTGGTCAAGTTGACCAGATGTTAGCGTCCCTCCGGGAAGCATGGCTTAAGGCCGACCCGGACAAAAAAAAATGTCTGGGCGGCCGATTTGCTAGTTTTCCCCCTAGGCCATAAGGGTGCAGTTTGCACCCAACGGGAGTAAAACTCAATTCAGATTGAATGGGGCTATCAGATGGAGAGAACTGCTTGTCAATGGGATCTGGGATTCCAAAGATATTAGCTCTTGAAAAGCATAGCGGTCGGGCTGGGTTCGGGTCGGCCGCTTATATGTGACAATATTCCGTATTCAAAGAGGACTCGCTCGCGCTTCGCATTCGCTCGTATTGATAGCTGTATGTATACATGCATTATGCACACATATATGCTTAATGCATATCAACCGAATTGTAACAAACTAAGTCTGGTAACAATTCAAATGCTTTCACAGCAGCACGAGCCAGAGCGACTCTTTCGCCCATAAATGGCCCCTGTTGATCTGGAAAGATCCTGCGGGGTCTGTCGTGGCCTGGTAACTTGAAGTGAGATGACCTGAGGTCAACATTTTCAGACAATGTGGGTAACTGATGCCCTAACAAGTGTGCCGAATCAAACATATCCTAACCTAACAAAATATCTGTCTCAAACCAGTAGACGCCATCTTAGATACCTGTATTGCACGGTGATAGGCAGTAAGCGCCATCATGCTTCCTCACGCATATAAGGCTACCGGTCACATAATGCCCCTGGTGGTGCGAAGCACCCGCACGGCGCGGGTTAGACAGTGCGTGGCTCAGCATTCTGATGCACTAAATGACACTTTTGCAACATCAATGCTGCAAAAGTGTCATTAAAGGGCTTCAACAATGTTGAGCCACGATACTGGTAACCCCGCGTCCTCCTGCATTCACCTGCGATAGCGTGATTATGTGACTCTGGGATACCCTATGAGTGCGTGCGAAGTCGATGGATATCTGCAGTGTTCTCTTCTCTATAATACCGTGAACACTAGCATTACCGTAGTATACGCTTAGCCACTGAGTATACTTCCCATTTTAGCACTGAGTACACTGTCCATTGTAGCAGTGAGTATACGGCTCTTAGCAATACTGAGTATGCTGTTCATTGCAGCAGTGAGTACCTACACTACTCTTTGTAGCACCGAGTACAATGAGTAACATATATATATATACATATATATATATATATATATATATATCTGTAGCAGTTTTAGAAGCTGCTCTCTATCACCATCTGTGTGCTCAACGGCACTGCGTCTTGCTTCACCGGACAAGTACCTTCAAATGTGGTTCTTCAAAGCCGTCGTCTAAGTTGTTTGTTTCTGGGCAGCTTCTGTCAGTTTCTGGGCAGCTTCTGCCATTTTCTGGTCAGCTTCTGTTAGTTACTGGGCAGCTTCTGTCAGTTTCTGGGCATCAGCTTCTGTTAGTTACTGGGCAGCTTCTGTCAGTTTCTGGGCAGCTTCTGTCAGTTACTGGGCAGCTTCTGCTGCAGTAGCTGAATCTCCAACCTCAGCTTCTGCTGCTCCAGTAGCAGGTTCTGCTGCTGCAGTTGAGAGATGCTCTCGGATCGACTGAGAAAGCTGTCCAGCAGGCGCTTCAGGGGGCGCGGCATCATCACTCCTCCCCCGGCAGGACACGGACAGGTGGGTTCCGCGGCCACCGTGGAGGACCACCCGGGACTCTCTGTTGCTGGTGACACCGATGGGACCACAGCGGGACCGGCGACATCGGAGGACGTGGCCGGCGCCGCAGTGGAGGTCGTCACAGGGGACGGCGTCGCCTTGGACATGATGCAGAGACCTGGTGCAGACGGCAGACGGTCGCATGCGAGCTCGTCCGGCCAGCGGTGACCGAAGCTGTTCATCTGAGCCGTGCACTCGTCCCGGGCTTCCTCGCAGAGCTCTCTGCACGGCAGAATCGGAACGCTGAGCACAGTGCACACGGGGAGGTACATAGAGCAGAGAAACAGCGGCATGCTCTCGTTACAGTGCAGGTCGATCAGCATCCCCGCCCAATACGGAATCGCTCGGTTGGCTGCCGTCTGTGAACTGTGGCCAAGATGGTTGGGCATCATGGTCATGTTGTACGGCAGCTTGAGCTGTTGACACAAACCCTCCTGAAGCTCCTCACAGTGGCCCACAGAGCCAGCGGCCAGCACCAGCCCAGGCACCAGCACCAGCACCACTAACACCATCACCAGCAGGGTGGAACACACACGAGGCATGGCGGCGTCTCTCCGCTGTACACCGCGGTCTGGCCAGCTCACTGGACGGCACTGTACTAGACCAGAGAGCCGCTCCGCCTCGTTCCTTGTCAGCTGGGACGCTGCGGGGCAGCGTGCCGCGCGCTTCGTCTCAAGGCCAGCCACGTCATAACAACGTGGTGGTACGAGACTAGCGCATGGGGGAGGCAGGGTGCACGCTCATTGACGGGGTTCCGCGCCAAATTTGAGACGCATGGCTCGGAGACAGGGGGACACGTTCCCCCCCAACATTTAGGTACTTAACCCGCGCCGGGCCGGAGGGTGTTTAGACACCCCCTCAGGTTTTTTCCTGAATATCGGGAAAACGGAGGCGCGTAGCGCCGCCAAATTTTCAGTACCTGTTTGTTCATCTTATATACAGCTTTCAAAAAGTTTTGACAATAGGTCATGTCAGGTCAGGTCACCAGGCTAGGTCAGGTGACCCCACCTCCAAAAAAGTTTGCGGTTCCACCTAAGCCACAGTTTTAGGTGGATCGGTTTCGTACTTAAAGGGAATAGTTCACCTTTAACATAGGGTTTTGAGTTGAGATAGCCAAAGTGTGTGCAGCTATGCTCCGAAATGACTTGTGACGCTTTTCATTTTCAAGAAACCTTCTTAATTATGTATATCAGTCCTAAAAGTCGGACGGTCTACCCCGGTAACTCAAAACGCTGTATTGCAGATTGTAGCTGAGATGACGTATGATTAATGACGCACAGATGCGTAAAGATTGTGGGGAAACGGTGTAAGTGCTGGACAAAAACCATACTGTTTTCAGTACTCATTCTTTTATTGCAAGAATGAAACATTGTCCAGTAGCTATGCATAGTGATTTTTGATGTTGTAAATCTTCTATAAACATTTTATAAACAACGTTCGTAGCGTATGCGTAGGCGTCAGCGCTGGCCTGAATGTTCCAGGCTCGCTACAATTGTTGATCTGCCGCCTCCCCACTCACCGAACCCCACTTCGTAGCCAGTAACGCGCGTGCCGCTTGTTTGAGTGGCCGCCCGACGGCGCAGCCGCCCGTGAGTGATAGAAGCCGACCGGCAGGCGCGTACGGCCAGTGGACGTGTAGACCGTGATGCCTATGTAACACCATAAGCCAAGACGGACGCCCCAGAGCAACGACAGTGATTTGACGGATGCGCACCACTATACTTTTCATAGTGAAGGTATAAAATAGTGACGAATACCTACTTAAAGCAAGTACGGTGATGTTTCAAAGCGTTGTTAATTTCCGGCATCTTCAACAAGTACTTGGGCAATACCACCATGTATACGACACATCCCTCACTAAAATCGATGGAACGTTGCGTGCTCTCAGCAGCTGATTGCGCAGATTACTTGAGGACAAAATATGAATTATCACCAAATAATTACGACATTGTTAAGTTGCTTTTCCGCGTAAAATATAGGTTCTTTGGACTGGTGAGCGGTGAGGTAATATATGTGTACTTAATTTCTTGCTTCTCTTCATCATTTCTGAGCTTTTTCTCGTTTTTTTCAAGGTGAACTATTCCCTTTAAAGGGTTTCATCAGAGCATGACAACCTAAAGTTTGTCTATCTCATTTTTTTATATCGGTGACCTAAGGTCAGGTCAATTTCCTGACCTCCCCATTATAAGTAAGCGGGAAAATAAACAGATGATTCCTTTTCTGAAAACATGCATTGGATCAGGCTGATTCTTTCAGAATCATGTTATTTTAGCTCATTCTGGATGACCTAGGTGCGATTGTTTGTCAGAGATCTCTACAAGGTTATCTGAGGTCATCTGAGGTCATCAGCAATGATTTGCTATTAACTCTTGATAGAATAAAGATAGAGACGAGCAGACGACACCACTATATTTGTATCGTCTGTCCACGTCGCCCCATATTTAACATGACCTATCTGGGTCACCAAATGACCTTGACCTGAGGTAAAATTTTGAGGTTGATCTTACGAGGTCATCATGTATATGTTTCAAAGCGTCTTGACGAGAGAAACACGATAGTGTTAAAATGAATTTTCTGTCATTTTAGATCAAATTCTATTCAGGAAAACATATTTTACAAAAAAAAAACATTTTTGACATATGATGACCTCCAGTGGCGGCAGGGGTGGTAAAGTGTTCTGTCCTTATGGACAAGGTCGGGGGAAAATGTTCATTCTGATGTGGTACCCGGGGGCAAAGAATACAAAGAAAAAATTACTATGCCATTCCTGTTGAACGAATGATAATGTTAGAAATACTGGTTTCGCAAAATCACATTAGCTGTATTCTTCATCACGATATCATAATCACGTCAGTCGGTATGTATGATCACATACATTTTTTTATTTAATTAGCAGTTGCGTTTAGCTCTTGATTTCCAATGATTTAGTTTAACCCATATTTCCGACGAAAAAAATGTAGGTATACCAGTTATCTAGTAGTAAGTAGGCTTT
>VOPJ01012074.1:0-18955 GCA_014673585.1 Semibalanus balanoides
CTGTAGGTAATCAGGGCTGTGGTCAGGGATGTGACCAGTAGGTCTGGTCTACAGGTCTCCTGTAGATAATCAGGGCTGTGGTCAGGGATGTGACCAGTAGGTCTGGTCTACAGGTCTCCTGTAGGTAATAAGGGCTGTGGTCAGGGATGTGACCAGTAGGCCTGGTCTGTAGGTCTCCTGTAGGTAATCAGGGCTGTGGTCAGGGATGTGACCAGTAGGTCTGGTCTACAGGTCTCCTGTAGGTAATCAGGGCTGTGGTCAGGGATGTGACCAGTAGGGCACGTCGATTTTTACTGAATTCATTTGTGCAAATCGGCTTGGCCTGACTTTTTTTTGGTGCCTTATGGTTTCGGAAACAAAGATCAGTAAATTACTTTTCAGAAATTTAATTTGTAATCGTGTATGAAGCCATTTATTTGAAATCATGTCAAATCACCCTAGCATTTTGGCGCCAGGTGGCACACACTCATGGCAGGGGATGCCACTTCAAAGTGTGATGATGCTCAAAACAGTTTTATATCAATTTATGTTACTAACATGACCGTAATTGGCATAGGTCATGATATTTTTGAATATGACGTCACAGGTCACAGACGTCAAACTAAAAAATCAGAAGAAAAGTCGATGTATCGTAACATTTGCCCAGAGCTACAATTAGCATGTTTGGCTTCAGAACAAATGCATTTCACCAGCTAAAACTCCGAAAATTTAGCTCATGGCTTCAATATTATTATGCTCCTTATGCACCTTAGAGCACTGGATCTTCCGGATGAAATCGCAAAAACATGCTAAAACAAGTATAAGAGACTAAATATCATTTTTAATCGTCCTCTTATGCTCACCAAAGCAGCGCAAATACAAAAAACTATGATTTATTTAATTTGTCATAATAATATAAAAACGGTTTGCGATTTCCACACACCACTAGATAATATGGCAGCGATTGAGCGCCAAATTCAGCGCAGCTCAGACATTTCCGTATAATTTTGTAAACAACACTGTACAGGGAGTACCTTAAAACAATGTAAACAATCCGATAACAAAAAACTGTTGGAGAAAACTTCATCAATGGTTAGAGCGAAAAATCCTTCGAAAAAATTGTCAATCCCTTTGGAAAAATCCTTTCCTTTATGCCTATTAATGAGTTTAATTCAGGCATAATAATACATTTTTTTCTTCTGACATTTCAAATTTCGACAGAATGCTTGAGCAAAAAATATAATCATTTTCCATAGTTGCACAACGATGCATTTTTTACGTAGTGGTGGCGGACTCGTCAAGCTCATTGGCTGGAAGAAAACTGAACTTTGAACGATGATTATTGGCGACTGGGCGTGATATTAAAAATTAGGGCGGTAAACTTCACTGGGGTGATTATCTATCATCCGACTCTGCTATTTTAACCGGCATTGACGGGGGGGGCGTTAAACGCCCCTCGTTCTATTCGTCATAACTTTAAATAACGTATTTATCGTATGGCTGTAAAAAGTAACATTTCAGGGTTACCTTAGCTCTACATATTAATCACGTTCTTTCTGTAGAGTTGCGAAATAAAGATATTTCACGTTATCAATTGTTAGATATAGCGAATTTTAGTGACTGTCCACTACACGCGGTTTTTTGACACATCAAGTTTCGAGGACATTCATACTTCAACAGAACAGTCATAAAAACAAAGGTAACAAAATAAGGCAAAATGGCATATAAAACAACTGATGATGATCGCAATAATTAAAGGCAGCAAATGGCCAATCTCGGGATTTTTTTAGGACGCCCAATTAAATTGTTAAAAAACCGTATTTTTGCAGAAAATGTACTAAAATCAAAATCTTGGGAAAAGAAGTTTTGAGAAAACATCGGAAGCCAAAGGTGCAAGAAACTAAATATATGCAACGCCAACATACATACCAAATTTCAAAGTCGATATCTCTATTTTTTTCTGGGAGTGAAATCGCATTTACAGATGGGCTGGTAACTCATGACGTCAATAGTCTGAAATTGCATTTTTTTTTTGCCTTTTTTTTGACAGATACAGAAAAATTAAAGACGCAACTTGTATTTATGAGAACAAACTGGTCTAGAACATCCTTTTTGGTTAATATTTCATGCATTATCAAAAATGTATTATTTTCTGGCTTACTTTGACCTTAACTTGGACCTTTCTTCATATAGACAGAAGTTTGGTGATCCATATGAGATCTAATCACTATCGCTTTCCATGCGTAAAAATGAACCATTAAAAAATAGGCGCCCTTTAAGCATACTTTCGTAGATATAATTTGGCGCATAGTGAGCCTTGTTGTGACCTGACCATGCCTTTATCTCATTCTCAAAATATTCCTCATTTTCGACACTACGTTCGTCTGTGTATCATCATGTTATTAAGAGCACTTTGGGTGATTTTGGTCGCAATCGAAGGCTTTGGATGGAAAGTATGGCTCATACACGAACAAACATTTATTTTGATCTTTGACCTGCCCGTGACCTGACACTTGGCCTCAAATATAAATTTTCGAAGATGCTTTATATTCATCTCAACAAACGCTTTCGAATGCCGCATTGTGCGTCTCGCTGCGATAATTGGTTCGGAAGATAACCTGGAGGGGGGGGGGGTGGCGTTTAACGCCCCCCCCCCCAGTCAATGGTGTTCAGATCAGACCCCAGTCAATGCCGGGTTAACATATCAAATTTTAGATTGTCAAAATAGATGTAAGAATGATCGATAACATGCTAATTATTTATTTTTAGAGCAAAAAAGATATCAAAGAAGAATACAAGCTTTCGGTAACATTGCCATCATCAGGTATACACTTTTAGAAAACACTTTCACTTTAGAAAACACTTTTACACTTTCTAAAAGTGTATACCTGATGATGACAATGTTGCCGAAAGCTTTTATTCTTCTTTGATATCTTTTTTGCTCTAAAAATAAATAATTGGCATGTTATCGATCATTCTTACATCTATTTTGACAATCATGTCCATTATCATGCCAACCATCCAACGCATCAATAATATCAAATTTTACTTTGAACAGACAGACAGTTAAGCATAAGAATATGAAGCCAGGAGCTCGATTTTCTGAATTTTAACTGGTGAAATGCATTTGTTATGAAGCCAAACATGCATATTTGTAGCTCTGGACAAATGTAACAATATGTCGACTTTTCTGCGGATTTTTTAGTTTAGCCCCTGTGACCTGTGACGTCATAATTCAAATATATCGTGACCTATGGCAATTACGGTCATGTTAGTAACATGAATAGATGTAAAATTGTTTATAGCATTATTACACTTTGGTGTGACATCTTCTGCCATGAGCTTTGTGCCACCTAGCGTCAAAATGCAAGAACAGTGAATTTTAACTAACATGTGGTCATTGACCTGACCTGGAGGCTGACTCGTGTACCTAATGTCCTCAAATTGGGCATCGCTGGATTCCTTTCATCGTGCCTGACACGCCCGTTTTTGTTTTGGGGCTCTATCTGTATTAGAACAGGAGCTATGTAGCTCTAATCCCCAATTACAAGCAGATTTAGGGTTTTGACTTGATAAATGAATTATTTTGTGCACATTAAAAAATAAATTTCTGAAAATTAATTTTCGGATCCTTGTTTTCGAAAAAATAAGGCACAAAAATGTGACCCGGCCGATTCTCACAAATGAATTCGGTGAGAATTGTCATGCCCTAGTGGCTACGGTATTCTATGTAACCTTCAGCCAGCTATGGCATGCTTATAATAATCATTGCAAAGGTAGCAGAAAACGTTCTAGCTATTTAGCATTCATTGCTCTGGGCTGAGAAACTATGACACTGTAATTGGCTTTGTGACGTCACTGTGACCCGTCCCGAAGAAATGACATCAAATATGGTCCAGATGCAGTGTTGGATTTTTGCCCGTTTTTTGATTTTTTTTAATACAAAAAGTTGTGCTACAAGAAATAAGTATGCTATAGAAAAAATATGTATATTATACACTATATAAAAATGAATATCTGCTGATGGCCGACCGCATCCCCCCCGGGTCAACAGCATATGTTTTAAGAACCAAATAACTATTTTTGCAAATGTACTACAGCTACGCAAAAAAATACGCTACAATCCAAGAGCCCAAACACAAAATTCAACACTTCACAGTGGTGAATTTTCTGATTTAGCGCGCATAAATTCATGAGGGTCGCTTACGGTACCCGAAACATACCCTGGGATACTTTTGGCCACTGAAAACGATTTTATTGTTAAAAAGGACTTCTAGGTGAAGATAATTTGGAAAACTCGTGACATTTTATGTTTTTGGAAGCATAAGCCATACGAGCCTGAAATTCTCCCTTTCACATAAATTCACCGGGGTCGCTTACGACACCCAAAATGTTTCCTGGGATACTTTTGAGCACTTAAAGCGAATTTTGCGCTGAAAATTACATCAAAATTACAATTACAATTACTAATTATAATTATAATTACTATTACAATTACAATTACATATTATAATTACAATTACAAAAATCATTCTGAGTTAAACCGTTACTAATTGTAGCAGTTGGTGGCAGCAGCATGGTGGCAGTTGCAAAGCAATGCATTGTTTTGGTGCCAAACACGGCACTAACGGCACCATCTTGTATGCAACCATTTTTCCAAATTTGCCATGTTTGAGCGTCTGTAACGAGCAAAGCTGCGAAAGGTTGCAAAAGCAATGCATTCTATCCGAAGTAACTCGAGGTGCTGTTTACGGCTATACATGTTTCATCTGCCACGAGCGTTGTACTCATTGTTGATTTTCTACTTCAAAATGCAAACAAAATAAACCCATTTTATGTGTGATATAAGAAGTCGACAAAACCGGACCTTCGTGATCCGGGAAGTTATTGGCCCTGAAATAGATTCAATGAAGTCTCTGTTCGCTGTTAAACATCTTATTTAAGCTAACGGGTTCCAATTGTCCCGTATTTGTCATGTTTTATAACATCCGACATTCTGCCTGCTCACTGGCTCTGTGCGGAAGACACTACTTCATTTTCAGACCGTCATTTTCAGTGTCATAAGACTTCAGAATCAATTAAACATGGTGATTTTCTAAAAATACAGACAATTTCCGATTGGTATCGGTAAGAAAAAATGAGAATCCGAAAAAAACATGTTTCCGGACTCTATGCGGGCTAAATCGGAAAATTCACCACTGTGCACTGCCCAGATGTGCCCTAGTTATTCAATTAGATGTATTTAAAGTTTCACGTCGCTATCCCCACGCGTTCTGATGATATTGATTTGATTGACGATATTGATAGCTGTGGGATGTGGGATTAGTGGGAGGAGGCTGAGTCTGATCTGTTCAGCTGTGGGATGTGGGATTAGTGGCAGGAGGCTGAGTCTGATCTGTTCCAGCTGTGGGATTAGTGGCAGGATGCTGAGGTCTGATCTGTTCAGCTGTGGGATGTGGATTAGTGGCAGGATGCCTGAGTCTGATTGTTCATGCTTGGGATGTGGGATTAGTGGCAGGAGCTGAGTCTGATCTGTTCAGCTGTGGGATGTTGGGGATTAGTGGCAGGAGGCTTGAGTCAATCTGTTCAGCTGTGGGATGTGGGGATTAGTTGGCAGAAGGCTTTGAGTATGAATCTGTTCAGCTGTGGGATGTGGGATTAGTGGCATGGGAAGGCTGAGTCTGTCTGTTCCAGCTGTGGGATGTGGGATTAGTGGCAGGAGGCTGAGTCTGATCTGTTCAGCTGTGGGATGTGGATTAGTGGCAGGAAGGCTGAGTCTATCTGTTTCCAGCTGTGGGATGTGGATTAGTGGCAGGAGGCTGGTCTGATCTGTTCAAGCTGTGGGATGTGGGATTAGTGGCAGGAGGCTGAGTCTGATCTGTTTCAGCTGTGGGATGTGGGATTAGTTGGCAGAAGCTGAGTTGATCTGTTCAAGATGTGGGATTGTGGGATTAGTGGCAAAGGCTGAGTCCCTGATCTGTAGCAGCTGTGGATGTGGATTAGTGGCAGGAGGCTGAGTCTGATCTGTTCAGCTGTGGGATGTGGGATTAGTGGCAGGAGGCTGAGTCCAATCTGTTCAGCTGTGGGATTAGTGGCAGGAGGCTGAGTCTGATCTGTTCAGCTGTGGGATGTGGGATTAGTGACAGGGGGCTGAGTCCAATCTGTTCAGCTTTGGGCGTTGTTGTCGGTGGGCAGTAAGGGGATGTTCCGGTGGGTCTTGTCTCACTGCGAGCCGGTGGTTCTGCAGCCGTGTCGCAGATTCTCGACTCGCTGGACGATATCCAGTGTCTGCATGGCTGTCCGGTGGGCGACGCCACCCTCCTCCGGCCCATACTGGAGGACCGGCAGCTGCACTCGCTACTGGAGGTGAGTCGCTCGCGAGCCAGTTGGCGCCAGGCGGTGGTCAGTGCCACTGCAGCTATTTGGAACTTTCTAAGATAATTTCAAACGAACTTTCTTTTAAATGAAGACTCCGAAATGAAGACTCCGAAATATAAATAAAACAATAAATAAAGGGCACTCCTGTCTACTTATTAATGGGTCGCGAATTGTTGTGTTCAGATAATGTAGTTATCTTTGTGTCTCTGATTTAGCTGTGCATTTTATGTGCTTACGGCTGACGCCATGTATCGAAGTCGTTTATCAACATCCGCCATGTCGTATGTATGGTTTGTATGTTCCATCTTACTGGTCCAAGATGGTCATTATCAGGCCTGAGATGGCCCTGTGCCAGTTTGAGAGGGCGCCAGTTTGAGAGGGCTCTTGGTCATTTTTAGAGCCATTGGTCGGTCATTGACTCTTTGAACTTTGGTTTGAAGCGTCGTCCGACACAAGGCCAAAACATGTGACTGCTGATTTTTGCATAAAATAACGGTTTTGTAGGTAGGTAGTAGGTACTCATTCCTTATATTTTCTTTTACAATCAGGAAATGTGTTATTTTTTTGTCGACTTCAGTCGTTTTAGTGAAGCCATGGGGCTGATATACGGGGCCCCATTAGATTTGTCCTTCTTCACCCCCAATCGTTTTTAAAAATCGATACCGCTGACTTGCGGTATGGAATATATTATGAAAAACTCGCGATCGCTCTTAACCCTCGCCCCGCTGGGGGGGGGGGGGGCATAATCTGCCTCATCCCGGATTTTCGCAATAACTAAAAAACTATTGCAGATACCGACGTGAAACTTGCAGTACCTTATCCTTCATCAATTTGACGTCTCCTGAAAAAGTCGGTGAAATTGTTAAAGTACTTTGGGGGATATTAACCTTTTGATGACGTCATGTCATGCCATTTTTTGTTGAAAAACGATAAATGTTCGCAAAATCGTAGAAAATGGAGGTTTGAAGCAAATCACACAATTAAAACATCAAAAGGTAGGACTGATATAGGGCGCTGATTTAGGGGGCCCCATTACTTATACGGGGCCCGATGAGAAAGAGTATTACATTTTCTTCAAATTAAAAAATTTGGATTTCCAAAATTTTGAATTTTTGACCCCCAATTTTTTTTTGAAAAATTATAACAAAACATTTTTTTTTTAATATTCCGAAAACTGGAATATATGTAAGAGAACTAAGTATGTACGATACGTAAACCAAATTTCAAAGGAATATCTGTGTTTTTGACTGATTTATGACTCCCCAAGTGTAAGTAAGTCATGACGTCATTTAACAATACTTTTTGACCTTTTTGACCAGATATAAACAAATAAATGACACAGCTGTATTTCTGAGACAAAACTAGACTGTAAAAAATTATATTGTGTTAATAATTTTCAATTTCACAATTTGACCTTAAATGACCTGACTTTGACCTTTTTGGTGTCAGGATGTCAAAATGGCTCCTACTAACGAATTATACGTGTAAAACAACCCTTAAACATGTGTTGCATGACTTTCGTAGACCTCTTGCCAACAGTGACCTTTTGTGACCCGATATTTACATTGACTTTTGCTTACAATTTCACTTTTGCTGAATACGGGAGATTCATTATACTTCTGAGAGCACTTTTTGCACAAATAGTGTTAATCTAAGGCTCTGGATAGCAAATATGGGTCAAAAACTAAGATATCTCTATTTTGACCTTTTACCGGACCGTGACCTGACATGTGAACTTATTTCGAAAATTTCGCGTATGCTTTGGATGCGTATCATTGAGAGTTTTCGATTGCCGTCTTGCGCGTCTCGCTGCGGTTATCGGTTCGGAAGATAACGAGGGGGCAGAATCTGCCCCCCAGCGGGGCGCGTTCGGCTGGATACCCCAGCGGGGCGCGGGTTAAGTCCCGATGGTTTTATGACAATCCCATTCTATCTAGTGTTAATTTATTTTGCTCAGGGGTATTTTGCTCAGGGGGCATGACCCCGTGCCCCCTTGGCTACGTCCCTGTCACAAGCCTGCAGCGATCTGCGAAGTGAAGTGTTGCTGTGAAGGCCTGCTGGAAGGGCTGGGCGCGCTGGGCCCTGATCTGGCCGAGTGGAGTGTCGCCGCCGCCCGTCACATATCTGCGCTCAGTCACGGAGAAGGCCTTGTGTCGCGTGATCTGCCGTCCCTCCGGACCCGAGGTGCTCGACTCTGCTCGTCACCCGGTGGCGGTATGGGTTAGGGTAGGGGGAGGGGCGGAGCGCGCTGACACTGATCCGCAGCGTTACGGGACCTGGCGGTGCGGTCTGCTGCGACTGGCAGAATCAGCAGTGTTTGCGGCGAACGCCGGCCGGTCACATAGTCCGTCTCCGGCCGGCCGACCGACCGACCGGCACGGCCGCCGGCGTCCACCGATGTTTGCATGCCCTGCGGTCGCTACTCGTGGCGACGCTATCGATTGCGTGGTGGTAGGCCTGAGTCGGGCCGGGTCAGGACGGCACGGATCGGACCTCAGTGGTCGTCGCAGCTGACCGATGTGCTAGGCGGCTCACATGACGCTGGTGTGCGGCAGCGGCGGCTGCAGCGCCACGGTAGCCAGTGTCGGGCCGGCCGGCCGGGCCGTAGGTGGTGTCACGTGAGCAGCTGCTCAGCGATAGTGGCGGTGGTGGTGGTGCGTAGTGACGGCAGGTGTAACTGGATGGCGCAGTCCCGGCAGCAGGTGTAACTGGATGGCGCAGTCCCGGCGGCAGGTGTAACTGGAGGGCGCAGTCCCGGCGGCAGGTGTAACTGGAGGGCGCAGTCCCGGCGGCAGGTGTAACTGGAGGGCGCAGTCCCGGCGGCTGACGTGGTTACGGTGGACAGCGCCGGGCTGACGTGGTTACGGTGGACAGCGCCGGACAGCTGTCGTCAGGCTCCTGTGAGGCCATGTCTGGCTGATCGGACCGGCGCGGTGGTGTAGTGTGCCGGTTTGAGTGGTTGTAGTGTGGTCGGTGACACCTGCAGCTGGGTGTCTGAGCCGTGCCTCGTGACGTCAATAGTGACCGTGCTGCTGCTGCTGCTGCTGCTGACGAGCGCCGCTGCCGTGTGTCAGGTCTGTAGTTGTGACGGCTGGTGGCAGACGGTGTCTGTCTGTGGGTCAGATGTGGCTGGCGCTACGGGACACAGAAGCAGCCGATCATCAAACCACTTCGACTCCGCTCAAGAAGCCCCTTTAGACCTCGTGAAGCTGGGCAGAAAAGTTATGCTGAAAAGCTGCCAAACTTCTCGTCTCTGCTTTACTTCGCAAGAGGAAGGATAATGTATTTAGGATTGGATCGGTAGTACCGACGTTACTATAGAGTTGCTGTATTTTGTGATGTTTATTGAATGTGATGATAAAGTACCACTATGTAATGCAATTTCACTTGTTTATCTCTCTCTTCCCTCGGAAACTTGGTAAATGCGATTTGGAACAGGGTTCAGAAAGTGAAATCCTATGTGAAATCGGTCAGATCTCCCGCTGACACAATGCTTTTCAGACAATAAAGTACCTATAATTGTCCGGATACTTGATATGCATACCTTGCGGATAAATTAACTGTTGGTGTCTTAGGCCGGCATCAGACCAATCTCAGCTGGGAAATGTGCACTGAAGCTGGCTCCGGATAGCATTGCTGTCTGGATGATAATCAGCAGTTGCGGCCTTTGGATTGGACTGAGGGGACTTGCTGGACGTGATCAGCAGCTGGGAAGCTGGCGACACTCGGCCGGGTCGGCGGGCCGCGCCGTTCACCTGTGGACACTGGGCTGCGCCTGACGACGTTGTGCCGGGCAGAGAGAGCTGCCCGGCGCCGGACACTATCAGCGGCACAGCCTGTGGTGTGGCCGCCTCCCTCAGACAGCCTCAGCTGCGGCTGAGGGACAGGCCAGCGATGAGCGGAGCTCGGCACAGTCGTCCCGGCTCCGTGGAGCGGGCCTGTCAGACGGAGGCACCGTCTCCGCCGCCGCCGCCACCGCCCCGGCCACCGGCTAGAAGCACGCTCTACTGCACCTGCCCGGTACCGCCGCCGCCACCCCGCTGCTGCGTGTGCTGCCACTATCACCGTGCGGCCGCCAGAACTGCGTGCAGCCCTCGTACACCGCGAGCGCAGCGCTGCCACCGTGCTGTACGGGAGTCGCCTGATCTCTGTGATTGGCGGGGCTTGCGTGACATGCGTGCTGCTCTCGACCCTCACCACACGCCTGGTGAGCTGGTGTCGCCGCCGGAGCGGGCGCCGGGTCCGCCGCCGCCGCCGCCCCAGCGCGCCATGGGCGGCACTCTCTCGGCGGCCGTGGAGATGGCGCTGGTGGGACTGGTGCTGAGACGGTGGCGCCACCACGTGCGGAACCAGACCGACGGCGAGGTGGCAGGTCACCGGCGAGCTGACACCGCTCCTCACACCGTCAAGGCGGAGGTGGTGAGTCGAGCACGAGAACAGCAACACCATTCAGCTGAGCACATCTGTGTCGATCTTTATATCAATCGTACGGAGAAACAGCCATGGGTAACCATGGGCGTCCCCCGCGAAGGCGGGGGACGCATCCCCCCAACATTTTCGGATTTTGACATTACGCCTATGCAGACTGGTTATTGAATCGAATAGAATCGTTCAATCAACATACTCTGAATAAAAATATTAGATTCACCACCGGATCTTTGGATTCACTTATCGTGATTGAATCCAAACCCGCACAGAAACTAGGCTGATTGAATCAAAATGTTGTTTAATGTTGCTTCAATGTTGAATCAAACGTGACTTGATCATAATATGCTTTCATTCTTTAAATCGTAAATACAAGTTTACAAAATATCCTTGAATCAAACGGTGATTGGACCATCATTCATGTTCCTAAATGAGTCATGCTGCGCCTATTGGCGATATATGGAAAGAATTGACTTAATAATGCCTCCATCCCCTCAACTTTCGGAAGGTGGCGGCGCCTTTGGGCAAACATCAGACCTTGTTTGCGACATTCGGGACGAGAGCGACATCTGTCGGGTGTCTGCACTGGGCATACGTGCATGTGTACCAGGATCGGATCCCTGATCCAATAAGATCTCTCAATATCACAAGATCAAAGACGGTTCTCAATACAAGATAAAATGACGGCTCTAGCATTCTATCAGGCAGAGGCGTTTTGCCAATAATTTGCCAGATGCCGTGCTCTTTGATCAGGATAACTGGCTTGACCGATCGAATACGTCTGGGGACCCGGCGTCGACCGTGAGAGGACCGCTGTTCACGGGCCATAGCGGCCGTCTCGTGGTCCCCTGGTCACATTCACTGGCCGGCCGCGCTTTCTGTCATTGTTGGCTGTTGGTTTCTGTCGTTTTCACTGATCGAGGACAGATTAACCGGTCGGAGTGTCGCTTTTACACCCTCATCTCTCATACAAATATCAGATTGGGTCTACAGGGTAGTCGTAGGCGCTGAAGACGGCGGTGGCTGATTTTTCCTCGCCAAGTAACGGTCACCGAGTTATAGTCTCTGGCAATTTCAAGAGGTCACGCTGCATGCTTTTCTTTGATGGCCCATAACTTGTAGTTAAACGACCTGAAACCTTAACCCGCGCACGGACGGGGGTCTGAGCCAACTTCGAAGGGACGGGGGGGGGGGGCGGCGGATAACTGCCCCCCCAGATCTCTCGAAAACTACGCAGCGTAGCGAGAAGCGGGAAACGGCGTTAGGTTGGTCGTGACAAGTACTAGAGAAAGTACTATGATGATTTTTTATCAGGTCAATATTGAGGTCACCAGAGGTCAAAACAGGTAAAATTTCCCCGTATTTCGAGTAAATTGATCACTGCTTTACATAATCCGGGCTAGCTCAATAATTCAGATAGATAGGAGCATTCCGAAAAAAGCACGGAAATGCCCTTGAAACGTCTGCAACATGCCTTCAAATTTGAGATAGGGTCAATAGTTTAGGCTCCAGAGGTCATTAAAGGTCGAAATGCTTAATTTCATGACAAAAGTTTTTTTTGCTAATAACTTTTTATTTATAAACGCTAGAGCAACGATTTTGTCATCATTGTGTTTATCTCATCACGGCGCATCGCACCATATATCGTATGACCTAGCTAAGTCAAACTAAAAAAAACTTACCTGACCTGAGGTCATGTCAAGGTCAAGTCAAATTTTATATCAGTCGATGGAGCTCGACACGATAAACAGAATGGTGAAAACCATAGCACTTTACCTCACGTAGAAGATGAGTTATTGTACAAAAACCATATGCCATTGGGGCACATTGGATTTGACCTTCAAGAGTCACGAAAGAAAATTACAACATGCATTCTTCTGCTATGCTCCAAAATAGTGGCAAGGATGAAAACTGACCATATTTAGCCAGGTTTTGTTCGATTGGTGCGCATTTCAATTTTCTTCCATAGACTAATAATGGGGGGTCACGAAATTGACATGATCTCAGGTCACCGACATAAAAAATCCGAGATAAACGAACTGTAGATACCACTGGCCTTATCACACACTGTGAGTTTCAAACTGCTTGGTTCACCACTGTGGCTTCGGCAAGATGTCAAACTTTCAAAAACGTGACTTGAGGTCAGGTCATTTAATGTGACCTGACAACGTGACCTTGGAAGTTAGGAGGTAAAAAAATCAAAAAAGTGTGGATAATTGATGCCCAAACAGATATGGAAAATTTGGCGGTGCTACGCGCCGCCGTTTTTTCGCTACTCCTGAAAAACCTCCGAGGGGCGGATAGCCGCGCCCCCCGTCCGTGCGCGTCCGTGCGCGTCCGTCCGTCCGTGCGCGGGTTAACAGCGATATACCAATGAACTCGCCTTGATGCAAGGAAACTTTTGTCTTTCTCTAACATTTTGATTTGGATGTTTGTATTTTGTGACTTTGCTTACGTGACCAATCTTGGCATTCTTCTAGTCAAAACCTGTATTTTTTTTTTACTTCAAGCCAAATTGAGTTTGATCAATTACCTTTCGATATAAGAAGTAGGTATAGCCTATTAAATGTCCCCTTTCTGCCTCGCAAAATCGTTGTGTCGGTAGCGATGGCGAAATAGGTGGCGCTGCTATCGTTACCCATGTATATCTCCGGACTGGGTAAAGAGTAAAGACTAAAGATATCGAGGTGTGGTTAACGCCATTTAATTGGATAGGTGATTTTGAGCAAGCAATTTGGTATAACTGTGTGACCTGAGGTCGAGGACATGTTCATACTTATAATTAAGGTCAAACTTGTAAATATTTTCCGTTTGCTGTACGTATGTGATTTTTGTCAGTGTTCCCGGGTTATTCTCGTCTGACTTTGTTTGTTTTTGCATTAGCCCTTGTCGAGTCGGGTTGGATTTTTTTGTGGTGGTGGTGGTTGTTGGGGTGGGGGACGGGGTGACGCCCGATTTTTTTCTTCGGGAATATCCCGCCAATGACGGCGAGCAGCACACCGTTTGTGGCACATCTGTGTCGGCATGAATTACGCACCTTTAGCAATTGTTTGGCCTCGTTTGACCTGGTAAATTTGTTTCATCTTAGGTGAGGTCACGTCAAGTGGTCTCACCTCCAAAGAATGATGGTGCTCGAGCCACAGCCGCAGTGTTTAACTGAGAGATGCGACATAGGAGTCAATCAGGCCATAAGTACCCATAAGTCAGCTATCCCTGATTCTGTCATTCTGTTATATCGGCGAATTTAGGTTAGTTCTATCTCGGGAGCGTTGACGGGACAATTTACAAATTTTACTCAGTGACTCATTTGAGGTCACCACCACTTCCTGTCTGTAACTCTTAGTGAAGTAAAGATAGAGACATGAGACTTACACCACTGTGTTTATCTCGCTGAGACACTTCCGTAATGGACTAGTTGCAGGTTACCTAACCCCCTGTTCTTATGTAATTGATTGAACGCAATTTAATTTAAAATATTTTTAAATAATTGTCAATTTAATATAAATTCCCCTGAATTATCAGGATTTAAAATAATTTAAGGATATAACGTAATTTATACAATTCTGCTTTCCTGATTGGTAGTGACCGCAAATTTAGCAATAGTTCAGGCGCATGATACCTGGAGGTAGTTTTAGCAGTCGTTGACACATTGAATTTGTAAAATAGAGGTTCAACTGCAAAATTCAGCATCACGTTAATCGCGTGGAAATCAAAGCACGTGATATGGCGGATTCAAGCAGATGTCGCTCATTTCAAATCATGCAACTTTACTGAAACAAACACAAAACTAAAACTGTGGAATTCTACCTTGTGCCAAATCAATCATCTTAACGGCAGCTCAAAGGCATTTTAACGGATTGCTACAGCCAAACGGATCCTGAGGATGATCTGGATCTCTTTCCATACAAGCTCTGGACCCGGCAGACGCTATTTCAAGACAGCATTGAGGGCACGGTCGCATTTTGCAAGTAGTTTTCTGGGCAGTGTTTTCAGTGAGGGCTCATCTGGATTGAGCCACTGAACAGCTTCATAGTGCGATTTGGTTTATCGGTGTTTTAAGAAGAATCTTCAGACCAGGAAGCAACTAAAGACAGCCGTGGGAACTGCAGTGCGGACCATCCTGCCGGCAAGGTAGCAGTAACAGCTTGGGAGTTGAGATGGAGGGCAGAGCTTGTGGCCTCCCAGCCGAAAAGAAGCCTAGTCTCGAACATGTGCTCTAGGATATTAAGAATAACGGATTCTGTGTTAGATCGGAGCATCCGCACTCATTGATATTGAGAGTAGTTTGGTGTGAACAGTATGTCATAGGAAAAGCATCTAGACCATTTATATTTGCCGCGGGAAATTTGGAAATAACATGCTCCTTAGGGAATGCGCAATATTATTGCTATTTGAGTCACCGACATCAAGTGCTTATAAATAATAAACTTTTACATGCAAATATCTCTCTGAATATTGCCTACGTATGCAAAATGATGTGTATCACGTTGATCAGCACATTTTTCTTATTATTTTGCACATATTCACCAAACAACCTGCAACTAGTCCATTGTGCAACATGACCTACCTGGGTTACCACATAACCTAGGATGATCTTGACCTGAGGTCAACATTTTAATATGACCTAACCCGTTCATTATAGACATGTTTCAAAGTGCATGACGAATGACGAATAACGACAGAATACCTTTTTATCGTTTGTCTACATATTTATGAGAGAAGTTACATGTACTAAACACTTTGACAAAGATAGTGTGACCTGTGGTGACCTCTGTAACCTATACTATTGACCTGATCTAAAAATGGAGTACACCCAAGCAATGACAAATGTCAGACATTTATTTTGCTTTTCAGTTTGTTCCTTTTCTTGGCTATCACAGTACCTGCATATTTAGGGGGTTCTGGAGCAAATTTCTAAAAATTCAAGCTAAAACAATTTTGGCCTTTGATGACATCTGTTGACTGGTGGTGATCTCATTATTGACCTGAACCAAAAAATTATCGAAATAATTTCGACATGAATTTAGGCGAGAGCCGCTTATGTACTTCGAGGTGTTTTATGATTCATCATTCAGACACGTGGATGCGATATAGTTTGGCTGCGAGCTGGCTTCGTACGGTTCTGTTCACATGTGTGCATGGCTCCATTCATAAAAAATGTCCGGGAAAAATGAGCATATGATTTTAATGCATATTACACACCGATGCTCAACATACAATGAGATGCTATTGTAAATGTGTTTCATGATCAAAGAATCCACTACTGAGTAACCGGATCGATCTACCAAAGGGTGGCAACGTGACTTCCAATCAAGTTGGAACATTTCGAACTTTTTGCACCCCCTCTCCAAGATAGTTTTGGCGCATCCCAAAATGGCCTTCTGGATTCGCCCTTGTTTGAACTCGGTGCAATACCCCGGAAATACTCACAAAAATCCGGAACCTACAGCTAACGGAAATTATTTACAAGTTTGACCTAAATTATGATCTATGACCTTATCCTTCACCTCTGGTCTCAAAGGATGTTACTGCTCAGAAATCTTTTCTATCGCAGTTAATAGCGTTGACCTCGATATCTTTACCCAGTCCGGAGATATACATGGGTAACGATCGCACCGCCACCTATACGGGCTTTTGCGAGGCTGTAAGGGGTATTTAATAGGTTGTATCAATTTGTATCGAAAGGTAATTTATCTAACTCAATTTGCATTTGAGTAAAAAATAAAGGTTTCGACTAGACAAATGTCAAGATAGGGCACGTAAGAAAACGTCCCAAAAAACTTTTTTTATCGGGATATAAAGCAATTTTCTTGCATCAGGGCGAGTTCATTGGTATCTCGTTTTTAAGGTTTCAGTTTGTTTAACTACAAGTTATGGGCCATCAAAGAAAGGCTTGCAGCGTGACCTCTGGAAATGGACTAGTTGCACGTTGTTTAGTGAATATTTGCAAAATAATGACAAAAATGTGCTGATCTACGAGATAAAAATTATTTTGCATTCAAATAAATATTTCGCGAGATATTTGTATGTAAAAGTTTATCATTTATAAAGCACTTGATGTAGTGACGTCATTTAGCAATAATATTGCGCTGGCCTATGCAAAAGCATGTGGTTCCCGGTATTTCCCATTGCAAATACAAATGGTTAAGCGCTTTCCTCTGATTTACTGTTCACACTTAACTGATCAGAAATTCATGGAGATTTATGCTGTGTATATTCAAAACACAAATTTGCATCTTAATTCAATTACAGCACATGTTCGAGATAGGCTCCGTTACGGCTGAGCTCTGCCCTCCCACCTCATACTTCACGGAAGATGATGTCGGCGGATGGTCCCACTGCAGCTTCCCACGGCTATCTTTAGCTGCTCAACTGGTCTGGAGGATTCTTCTTAAACACCTATAACTTGTTTAGCTACATTTGTACCTCCAACAGAACAAGTTTGTTTAAGTGGGCTCAAGATTCCGGATGCTGCCTCACTGAAACACTGCCGCCAAGAACCACTTGCAAAATTTCAATCGTGCCTCAATGCTGTTTCTGAAATAGCTTCTGTCGAGTCCAGAGCTTTATGGAAGATATCTAGATTCATGCCTTAGGATCCGTCTGGCTGTAGCTATCCGTTAAAATGCCTTTGAACTGCCGTTAAGATTATTGATTTGGTCGCAGGGTAGAATTCCACAATTTTAGTGATGTGTTTGCTTCTGTTAAGTCATAAGTGGCGTGATTACAAAATATGTTGCATCTTCTAAAATCCGACATATCACGTGCTTTGATTTTTGTGCGATAAATCTCATGTTTATTTTTCCGATGAACCTCTATATCAAAAATTAATGTGTCAACCGAATTGCTCAAGCTACCTCAGGTAACTTCGATCATAGCGATCATATATACATCATTATGTATATATGATCTCTATGACTTCGATCGCCTAAACTATTGGTAAATTGCGTCACGACCAATCAGAGAGCAGAATTATAAATTACGTCAATATATCTTATTAATTAAATGGCTGATAATTCAGAGGAATTTATCATACATTGACAATAAATACAAGATTTAAAAATAATTCGCGTTCCATCAAATGCATACAAACAATGGGTTAGGTAACCTGCAACTAGTCCATTGCCGGAGGCTATAACTCGGTGACCGTTGCTCGGCGAGGCAAAATATTCGGACCGTCTTCTTCAGGGCCTTAGACTACTCCATTGACCCAATCTGATAGTTGTTTAACACGAGTGTGTAAGGCACCGGTCGATCTGTCCCGGGACGCCCCACCCGTTGTCTCGGGGACGTACCGGCCACCCGTCACAGATCTCTGCCGTGCTGTAATGCTGCTGTCGGCCCGCTGTCTGATCTGTCCTGGAGCGCCACCGTCGGTCTCGGGACGCACCGGCCACCCGTGCACAGGTCTCTGCGTGCTAGTAATGCTGCTGTCCGGCCCGCTGTCTGATCTGTCGCCGGGGCGCCCCACCCGTCGTCCTCGGGACGCAACGCCACTCCCGTCACAGGTCTCTGGCCGTGCAGTAATGCTGCTGTCCGCGCCGCTGTCTGATCTGTCCCAGGGGCGCCCCACCCGTCGTCTCGGGGACGCACCGGCCACCCGTCACAGGTCTCTGCTGTGCAGTAACGTTGCTGTCGGCCCGCTGTCTGATCTGTCCTGGGACGCCCCACCCGTCGTCTCGGGGACGCACCGGCCACCCGTCTACACGGTCTCTGACGTGCAGTAATGCTGCTGTCGGCCCCGCTGTCTGATCTGTCCTGGAGCGCCCCACCCGTCGTCTCGGGGACGCACCGGCCACCCGTCACAGGTCTCTGCCGTGCAGTAATGTTGCTGTCGGCCCGCTGTCTGATCTGTCCTGGAGCGACCCACCCGTCATCTCGGGGACGCACCGGCCACCCGTCACAGATCTCTGCCGTGCTGTAATGCTGCTGTCGGCCCGCTGTCTGATCTGTCCTGGAGCGCCCCACCCGTCGTCTCGGGGACGCACCGGCCACCCGTCACAGGTCTTTGCCGTGCAGTAATGTTGCTGTCGGCCCGCTGTTTTCCAGCTCTACGATCGGGTGACCTCGCGGCAGCTGGGCGCGGCTCCCAGTCCCAGCAGCGACGCTGTCTGCCGATGGCGGGACGTTCTGGACGTGTTGCGGGAATGTGAGGACACTGGCGACCTGGCCG
>VOPJ01012075.1:0-23829 GCA_014673585.1 Semibalanus balanoides
ATAATTCAACTTGTATTATATTGTATATGATGAGTCATATTGATTCAAAATTGTTTTGGAGTCAAGCGAATCAGTTTTCCTACTAGCTTTTAAGTCAAGAGTCAAGCGACTCAATTTTATCCAACAGTACTTGAGTCAAGAGTCAAGCGACTCAATTTTCCCGACAGTACTTGAGTCAAGAGTCGAGTCGAATCAATTTTATGAAAAACAACGCTTGAGTCAAGAGTCGCCGTGATTCACTTTCTTTTAAACAAGCGCGAGTCATGAGTTGAGTCCAGTTCATTCGGCCAGTTGAGTTCAGGCTTGAGTCGATTTCAAAAAATATGAGTCTTTACAAGTCTTGCTACTTCGCCCACCACTGCTTAAATATTGAAGTCAAAATTAGTAATATAGTGCAAAATGTCTGGGGGAACACGTCTACTTGGGTGCGCGCCACCCTGAGCTGGGTCTTTTCTATGGCACGCCTGTAGGGTGCGCCCGGAGGGCACAACTTTTTGTATTGCGCCCCCTCCCCCTGATCGAAATCCTGGATATGCGCCTGGGTTGGGTTCCTTCGCTGGGGTTCGGTTAGGCAGTTTACATTGGCAAGGTGTTGATTGGAATTTATGAATAACCCTATTAATATCATAAGATGCGCCAGTCTGTCACATTACATGTGGCTAGGGCGTGATACAAATCTGAAGGTTTTTGTCAGCAAATTCTAGAGGCAAATCTAGAGACTAAAATAGGGTTTTCCGAGGATCCTAGATGGTTTTTTAGGCAGGAACAAAGGCTGTGGGGCTTGCTGCCATATTTTTGCAGATGCCTAACTCGCCACCACTGTTAAATATTGAAGTCAACACATTAATCTATAGTCAAAATGTACTGGGGAACACGATCTGCACTTACTAAATGTGATATTCATGTATCAAATGGTGAGGCTATATTATAGGGATTAACTAATAACTTAAGGGCGGAGGAGGACGTCACGATTTATATATATATATTTTTTGTAAGCCACATTGTGCGGTCATGACGTCATGTCATTCGCTGCCTACGGACGGCGTACCTGATGTCTAGGCCTTGGTGTTGTTATCAAAAACCGATCTAACCTTTACAAATTATTGTTCTTCTGTTTATAGAAAACCTATAAAATAGTATTGTTTCTTCTTTTTAATAGAAAAACCTTCAAAATTATTGTATTGCGCTTTCAGCTGCATTGGAGGGTTGGCATGATATAGTCTCACTTTTTATGAACCCTACTGGTGAAAATTAAACTAAGTCCAGGACAGAATTGTCTAAGTCAGGCAAAGCTTTGGGCCCCGTGCATTTTCCCGGACAACCGTCGGGTACCTGAAGCTTAGGAAAGGTAATTAATTCAACTAAACTGGGCTCCAGACCGTGAATTTTTATCCGTAACCAATGATCAAACCAATAGCTTCTTACCGTAATAAAAATATATTTAACATTTCAAAAGAGTAGGCACACTCCCTTCAAGCAGATTTTGCATCGAGCTTGTGTGTAGCGACGTCACTAAATTCGCTATATCTCGACCTTTTTCTCGACAAAATTGCCTCATTTGTGCACAGAAGACATCAAATTGATGTTAAATAGCGGTGTATTTTTCAGTGATTGTGAAAATTCGTCAGGGGTCGTTTTTTGCACCCCCCCCCCTCAACCCCAGTGAATGGCGGAAAAATGAGCTACAATCTTGAAACGGGATAACTTTTGCTATGAGTGGTTAATTTGTGTGCCTATTTATATTTGAATTTGTTAATTTTGGTGGTGCCTTAAAGGGAAATGGCACCTTGGGAAAAGTATGTAGGCATGGGATTGGAGCCGACTAGAAATGTCCCTGATTCGGTACCTGTGCATTCATGCGAAAAAAGTTCAGAAATTGTTGTTGTAATTTGAAAAAAGTAGTATGGTTGTAATTGTAGTCACAACATCTTGGCCGTGCACCAAAGCGAGTTGTGAACGTCACAATGAGGAGACAGCGTGCTGTGCGGCACCGCAACGATGGGTGCACCGGTACGTGAAACCGACTGGCTGGCTACGACCGGGCGCTCGCTCGCGCCCGGGTAGGGACGTGGGGGCACGCATACTCGTGAACAGTGGAGTAATCTACTGATGACGTATGCGATACGTCACGGGATTTGTGGACGTTGAAATATTGACCAAATATGACCAACGGTTTTTGCGTTCAAACTCAGCAACTTAGTCGTTTTGGAAGGAAAAATTTCAGATTTAGGGTTTCTCAGTACACCCGACAATCTGGCTATCTTAGTTAAAAAACTAATGTTAAAGGTGCTATATTCCTAAAAGCTTACTGAAGTCGGAGTCGATCTCGGAGTCGGAGTCACCTGGAAACTGATCGACTCCGCAGCCCTGTTCCGACATGTCGCTGTTGTGCCTTGGTCTGGTTTCGGCAGGACTTTTCCACCGCGCTATTGGCATCGGTTGGCTGCTGGCTGCTGCCGCTCCCCTGTCTGTTTTGTATGGGGGGTTACTTCACGGCGTATGTGGTCCGGCTGCTATTTGAAGCGGTGAACCAACGCTCTCACTTGCAGTGTGGTACTGAGTACTGACCCTTCTGTGCGCAATGAGACACCATCTGGATTCTGGGTCCTGGACTCACCGGCCACCCGTCCTACCACCATACCGACGCGCCAGCCGCTCAGCCCCCCCCCCCCCCTTTCCCAACGCGACGGAGCAACCTTGGGCAGCCGAAGCGATGGGCGGGCCGAACGCGGAGCGACCGAGGGTAAATTCAGGCCTCTGAGTAGAGGAAAGTTACCACCGCCGCGGGCAAGCTCCGTTCGGCTCTGAGAAATGGCCCTTTTCGCTTGTTTGTGTGCATTATCAAAGACCGCGAGGGGTGGGAATGAGACCTCCCGCGGGTTTCCCCCAATTTCGACTCAACAGTTTCAGGTGCGAGTTGCTCTATCAGGTTGATCGCTGACTGAGGAATGGTTTGACTGGCAGCTGGCGCATGTATTCAACTCGCCACCAGGTATGTCTTTCCAACTGGCTCCTGATGCAAATGACTTGAGCGAACGGGCCTGCTGAATCTGCTTACAAGTTTTATCTGATGTGTCGCCGCATACGACATGCCTCAGATCCGGGATACCCCTAAAAGCCGGATGCTGCTTTTGGCGAACCAATTGCCTGCATTCGCACTGCATCTCGTGCCATTCCGCCCTTGGCACATCCTTCGGACCAGGCCTTCGGCGCCTGTCGCTTTGTTTTCATCGGCCACGGCGATGCCATCGGTGGAGGAGCCACCTGCGGATCGGGCCGCTTGGCCGGCCGGCCGGCGACCGCCCAGCTGATTGGCTGTCGACCGTGTGACGTCACGTCACCGTCCGGCGGCAGGCAGGTCGGCGCGGCCACTCGGAAAATCAGTCTCCGCGCGCCGCTGCCACCACCCGCCGCCTGGCCGCCCCCGCCCGAGAGCCGCTGCCGCCAATGTTGATCTACCTGTGCGTGGTGTGCCCGTGGTTGCTGCTGACGCTATACCTGATCTGCGTGCTGCTGGCCGCCTGAGGGACGCGCCACCCGTGAACAGAGGCGGGCGGCCCGGTACGAGGCATGATGGCCTCGATTCCGACGCCGGCCGGCCGTGGGCGGAGCTGCCCATCCCCGGCCCTGCCGAGACCCACACTTGACGTCTCCGATCAGCAGTACATGATGGCGATCTACCTGTTCATCAAAAACTACGTCAGGTACGTGAGGAGCCGGCTCCGGCCGCCTCCGCAGAGCCTGTGTTGTGGTGCGTGTTCTCATGATGGAACTTGTAGTGACCTTGGTGCCTCGGTGTGTGTGTGTGTGTACCGGGCAGGGCGCTGGGTTGTCAGCTGATCCACCGTTTCGGCCGGTCAAGCAGAGCCCGGCAATCAGGTCAGGCTGCGCCGCGGCCACCAGTGCTGGTCAGGCCGCGTGCGCTGGTGCTGTGGCATCGATCACGTGACTGATGGCGTGTGTCGGCCGACCGGGCAGCGGACGGTCACGTGACGACCGCCGGGTGGTGACGGTGCAGTTCGCATTGTCGATCCCAGCCCCGGTCCCGGTCCGGATGCCCAGGGCGGCATTGCTGCTGGGGTGCCGGCTGGTGTTCGCGGCCAGAGACGGTGCTCCGATTTCTCCCGGACCGTCGCTGGAGAATTGGGTCGCGCGTGGTCCCGGTCGGGTTGGATGCCGCTGAGGTGGTCTGAGCTCTCTGAGACGCCGGCTAATGAGACCGCCAGCAGTCATATCGGCCCTGCAGTGTCTCTCCCGCTGCCATTCAGGTGCGCAGCGCTGTGTGAAGACAGCGGCCTGCCGAGCCTGGGAAAACAATCCCACGGCGCCCTGAGATGGGTATTGTGTGGTTCTGGATCGCCGAATGGTGCGGTGTGGAAGACCTGGTTCAGTCAGCGTATCCCAGTCAACGCTCACCGCAATGCGCTGGACTCTCACCAGTCTCACCACGACTCTCACCAGTCCGACCACAGCTGAGCTGTGAAGCGCTCCACACACTCGTCCTTCCTAGGCTGATTGATGCGCACGGGGAATATTAGTAACATACTCGGCTACCCGGTACGACCTCACGTTGTGTCGTCTTTTTTCCTGGTCGAGACAACGGGCTGTACGCTCCACGGTAGCTGGTTGAAGGTCCCGTGTCGTTGGGTCGGTGTATTCCTCCTGAGAGAGGTGTGTGGGACGTCCGAGTCAGGGTGATGAGCCCCACATGCGGTCAGTCAGGCTCACCTATCTGCGTCCCACGCTGTTTACCGACGCCACCGCTCATAATGCACTGTTTGCTGATGTCTGAGGCTGGTATGATAGCTCACCCAATCGGTCTAGAAATGGTCGGATGAAATAATCGGTGGGTGGACAAAGGCCCCCTCCTCGATGTCACCACCATGATTCGCCACGCNTTCGACACAGGACTAGTGAGCCCCTTTTAGAAGAGGTAATTATTTCACTACAACCCATTTTTCGATCTCCTCTACAAATCTGCTATCTCTGTTCGAAACCCATAAAGGTGAACTATTCCCTTTAAACGAAAAATGTGACTGGTGCATTTGTTAAATATTAGCAAGCACATAAACACATAAACATTTGTATTTTTAGCGAAAAAGCCTTATTTTAAAGAATAAACTTGGTGATGCTGTTTCTTTCCCTCAGAGTACTTTGTATCACTCTTCAGAATGCAATTCGATTTGCGTATTGGTGAATTATACAAAGATACCCAAATGCCACTTCCAATTCCCAATCTAGCGATTAAACGACAAATGTGACTGGTGCATTTGTTAAATATTAGCAAGCACACAAACACATAAAAATCAAAACGTTGTCTGCATATAGCAGGGCTCATGGCAATGCATTATGCCTTCCCCTATTGATCATCTGGTGAACATCATGTCTGGTGACTGGTGGAGCTCCATCACAGCTGGGAGGACACCGTGCTGGTCGGGGGAGTTCGTTGTCAGTCAGGACAGTCGTCTGACGTGTGGGCCGAACAGAGGCGCGGCCGGCCGCTGTCGGCCGCCCTGATGCTGACCGCGATATGTAAATGCTGCGCCGTATTTGTCGCGAGTGGCCATTGTATGGCCAACATGGGGCCAATGGGCCGTTGCTGGCCGGCGCTGGGCTCACGGAGCCGTGAAAGTTATGTCTGACACCACCGAGAGCCGCCATAGACGCCATGGAGAGGCGGCAGCGGTCGGCGAGCTCAGAAATGCATACGAGGCATGCCAACAAATGTGATGGTATCTCGTGAGTTTGCTGGAATGGAACCCTGGGTCGCGCGAATCAAAGTGTATACAGTTTGACAAAAAATATAGCACAATAGTTTGAGGAGGCTCATCTCTAATGATGATTGAATGTGGTAAAATATGTTTCGTATTGCATTGGGATAGGAAGCATGTAGCACTGAAGGAAGCGATGAAGTGCTATTCTTCTTCAGACCGAATTGTTCAATTTGCTTCTGGCCAACCTCTTTGTCCCTTTGATCTTTTGGTGTCGATAACGAAAAAAAGCAAGGATGATAATGGATTAACTCACTGGAACCGTAACCTAATATAATTCGTTCAGTGTCCATGTTTTCGATTGAGTCATGCAATTTCACCTGACTTGACCATGGAGCCTGGAGGTGGACGATATTTAATTGTACGTACGTTGTGTATGTATTTTTATTGTACGCACTTGCATTTTGTGTGTACACAAAGACAGAAACCGGCATCTATACGCTTGTGCTTCATCGCCGATATAACATATTAAACACTCAAGCCTTCCCCTGCATCTTGGTAAATGGTTATTGGTTATATTACATTATGTTATATTTGTATTATGTTATTATTGTATTGTCACGCGAGGCTGCACGAGTATTATATTGCCACGCGAGGCTGCACGTGTATCAGTAGTGGATCCAGAACGGCACACAGTTTGGGGAGGGGGCACGTGCTTATAGGTCTGACATGGTTCCAAGAAGTCACTGGAAATCATTTTGTATGTATTTATAACTGATTTAAACAAACTTTTGCTGGTAAGAATTGCTTACACTTTTTAACAGAAAATGTGTCAGTTTTTGACATATTTCAGTTCCTTTGGGTGGTATATATTATATAGTCTATAGTCCTGTTGCCATCTCCCTTGGATCTACCCTTGACCTTGTATAGTGATTCCGTCCCAAATCGGATGAAGTTTTAAGGAAATTGAATCTGATTGAGTGTAGTCACACACTCCTCAAGGCCAGAAGTTGATTAAATCGATATACGTTGACGGGATACGGTGTAGTAAATTACATGCCTGTATTGTTATGCTGATATGGAAGCTTGTATTATTGGTTGTCAAAATAAGCGTCCCGCTTGGGTTGGCCGGCACAGCAGTTAAGGGAATATACCGCTTGGAAAATATTTGGGATTGAATGCAGATGAGTGCCAGATGAGTGGCGTCTCATCTCCATCTTTCTCATAATTTTTAACCAAGGTTATATCCTTAACTGTTGGTGGCCAGCCACCCAGCGGGAGTCCTATTTTGGAACCAATGTTAACTACTGGAAAGCGTTTACTCTGTTAGTTATGCCAAAAGAAGATTGTCCGTTTATGTGATAACGCTACGTTAATTGAATCGCTATATAATTTCAGACGACATATCACGCGGATCACTGGGTCTCTGCTTTCGGCCTTGTGAATCGAGCCTGAGCGTGCAAATTTCTGTCTCAAATCCTATAGGATTCATCGCAAATATCTGTATGATATAAACTCAGATCTTAGTATATAGGCCACACATATACATCATAAAAGCGCATAGTTTTTGGACGAGGAAGAGACTATGTTTCTGTGTGAAGGAATTGAACTGGTTAGCTTCATAACAAGATTAAATAAGCAATAAGAGGCAAGAGCTCCGTTGGATGGAGTTGTGCCGAGGTTCTAATATGGAAGGGAAGTTGAAAACATCGTTAAATGATGGGGCAATCCTCTTTGCATATACAGGATAGATCGACAACATAGTCAATGAATGTGAGGTTAATGCGACCAAAAGAGAGAGGTGTTATGAAGTCGCGCGACAGTCGCTTCAAAGCGAGACGCTTCCCGACCTCGCATACATCGCCTTGGTTGTTTGTTGTTGTTTCTCCTCACCGGAAGCGTTTCGAACGCTTCCCTGGTTCCCGAAGTCACATCTACCGAATGAAACGACCCATCCTTCCTCCCCCAGCGGTGTCGCAGGCCCTCTGTCCCACCGCAGCGGTGTGGGGGCGGAGCGTCGACCTTCCAACTCGCCGCTGATTGGTCGCCGTTCGTGTCAACTTCTCTCGATAGATGGCACTGGTAGCGCCGCCGCATGGCCCCGGGTGGCGGCGACCGCTCTGCGTTCCCGGTATATACCGGAGGCGGCGGAAACGGGAGAGAGCGCGGCTCTGAGGCCGCTGGACTGTGGCGCTCCCGGACGGCGCTGACGAAAATATGAGGACATGGGCACGGCATCGTTTGGAGCTGATAATGTTTGGAGTTAAATGAGCCTGGTGTTGGTGCCTGACGTGCCACATGTGGAGGGGCCGGGAGCTCAACAGCTGCGGCCCGCCAGCGGGTGTATTTAGTGACTTTGATGCTGATAACGCTGACAGCAGGGTCCTGTGTGCTCACTGTTAGCTGGTAAAGCCCGGAAGCCACGCTAATGTCACGTGTTCGCACGAACCTACATAAATATGATGATCTGCCCAGACTCCGCACGCTCTGGTCACGGGGGGTGGGCCTTCAAGACTGAGGACTGAGGACTGAAGGGACGTAAGACTGTAGTGTCTCGCTTCATTCTTACATTGGTCACCTCACAGTGGATAGGTGCCCAGCACGGGCAAAGTTTCCTTTTCAGTTGGTAGAGCCTTTGCTCAACCACCTGTGTGTTCATCCCATCATCTTCGTCAAACTTGGAGGTGTTTTAACATTGCAATTTGCAAGAGACATTTGTATTATATGTTAACCCACTAATTAAGCATTTTCATACACCAACTTCAACAAACTATGTGCATGGTGCATAGCAGCGCTTCGGCTAACATCATAACTGGAAGGGCAAATGCCCCCGCAGTAATCGCCAACTGCCCTCCAGTGACCAAACTTTGGCCCTCCAGTGGGGGCAAAGAACATAGCTGAACATATAAATAGGCAGTTTGTGTATAGAGAAGACCGTTACTGGATATTCCGTGCAATATATGGTTTTGAAATAATGTGATTATCACATGCGTAAACAATGTGTATGTAAACAGGTGCGTTTAACTTTATGCATCAACACATTTTTATAACTACCCCCCCCCCGTGTAAAATTGCCTAGCCGAGACTTTGGTGCCTGGTGAAGATGTTCGGCAAGGATTATCATGCAAATACAGCATGGCACTCTTACGCTTCTTCCTGTATAGTGTATACAACAACTCACATGCCATGAGCTGGAAGTGACTTTGTTAGCAGGCCAGCACAATATTATATGGGGGGGGGGAGGTAATAAGACAAAACATAATTTTACTGGCTTATATTTTTGCATGCATTCAAAGGTGGTGTCGGATATTTTTTTGTGATCACTTTTTCACCCTCGCCCCGCTGTGGGGCAAAAGCATGACCCTCTTAGGTTTTCTCAATAACTATAAACAATTATAGATATCGACGTCAACCATTGCGTACCAATGTTCGATGAACTGTGTATCTTCTCACAAAATTTAATTAAATTGCTCACTTACTTTGGGAGATAAAAGTATTATGACGTCATGTCCCGCCATTTATTATTGGAAAACTCAAAATGTTGAAAAATTGTAAAAAGTCAAGTTTTGAAGCTTAAAAAGAAAAAGTGTCAAAGCTAATGACAATTATTATTTTGTTTACTCAATTATCTTTAACTTCTGAGTTAAATGACCACCAAAATGGTATTTTTCGAAAGATTTTCTAGAAATAACATTAAAAAAGGAACATACATTGGAGAACAAGTGTGGAGCGATGTTACAAATCAAATTTCAAAACAGTGATCTCCATGTTTTTCACTGGACCTATATCCCCTCAACTATGAGTACTAACTCATGACGTCATTTTTAAAAAAATGACGTTTTGTGTGTGTTTCAATGACGTTTTGTGGTGTTCAATGACGAGTAAGAGACCAAAACATTACGAGTTGCTGTATTTCTGAGACAAAACTGGCCTGGAAACATGCTTTTTATATTGTGTTATCAATTTCAAGTTTTTGACCTTGTGACCCACAATAATGATATGAGTAAGGGATGATCAAACTTGTTTGATTTCCGGTCCACATAATTGGCGTTCCAATCACAGAAACGCCAGAGACGTCTGAGCTTCTGGGTATTGCAAAACGAAACTCCAATGCACTCAATGAAATTAATAGCTTTCAGTAAGCGTGCAGACAACTGGAAGGATCTAGACCTGCTAAGTTGTTTGCTATATTTTTCGATAAATTTAGCGACAAGGGACCACCATGCTCTGTCCATTTATTCTGTTCCCAAAACCCATGTAGTGGACATAGAAGCGGTAGACAGCAGCAGAGCCGAAAAGCACACAGTCACCATGTGTGCATGGGAGTTGACTTCTGGTGGCCTATGAATGCCTCGTCGATAATGTGGGGGTAGCTAATCCTTTGGCTGCGTAGGGGTGGCAGTCGAGTGATTTGGAGCGGAAACCCTTTACAAGTTTTGAAAGACGCGGCGGGGGTCTCCCTGTGTGAGGATTATGAAAAACCCAGCGGCGCCTACCGCCAGGGGATTAAGACGGATTACGTCAATGAACCTGTTCGATAGATTGGGGGAGGTAAGGTAAAATTAGGTGGGCAAATCAAAGCCTGTCAATGCATCGGTATATCCTAATAACTGACCATGTGGATATGTGGGATCTTCCATTGGCCCACGTGGCTGAAGGCTAAAAGTTATAATAATATATTTATTGAACATCCTTTCAACTAAAAAAACATGGTCGAACATAAACACAAAAAAGAGCATGGTCTGAAAATCTTGAGTACCTCACGGATATACAATGAAGTAAATACTCACGAGGAGGGAAGTCAGACAGCTATATTATGAAGCCGTAAAGCAGTTAGTCTATGCGTAACCCAAGTGTGACGTCACGGGCGTACTCAGCTGACGACGTAATGTCAAAGGCCATAGCCGTAAGTTGTTCCTCAATTCATCGGAAAACGGCTGAGAACTTAGCTATGTGAGATATATCATGTGAAAGAAGGATATTTGTTTTGCTTTGTGAAACAATAAAAAAGTACTTTTATTGCAATAATTAGTGAATTTAAGCTAAGAAGAAACATGTTTCGTTCCTGGCGCACTTGTGACAAAACTTTTCCTCGCATATTGACATAGTGTTTGAATTTGTAGCCGTTGCTGCGTCCTCAAATGACTTCATATCACGTATCACTGTTGATTTGTTCATACTAACCGTTTTCACGATGGATTATTTTGCGCGAAATGTTTTAAAACATTTTAAAATATTTTTAAATGTTTTAGTAGTAGCCGTTTTCACGATGGACTAATTTGCGAGAAATGTTTTAACCCTCGCCCTACGGTTTCATAGGGCGAGGGTTACAACATTTTTTTTCTCGCAAATTTGTCCATTGTGAAAACGTTTTTTTTTTTAATATTTAAAACATTTCGCGCAAAATAATCTATCGTAAAAACGGTTACTATTGTTGTTTTTTATCATAGAATTTACTTTAATATAACTCAATTAAATAAAAAGGCAGTAAGGTCTTTACTTTATGCTTCCAGGGAAGTTACTGGAAATAATGACGCATGAGTATCACTCTGACACGAATGACGAAGCAGCATTAGCTTTAAACTAGTTTTACAACCTCTTAAAAAATGATAAAAAATAGTCTGATCCATTTCGTGGCCTCTCAATGCTAAGTTCAACTTCATTTAACGGGAAGAACGTCTTATTTGTTGTGTCTATTGCCTTTAACACTACGCAGTCAGCTGAGTACGCCCTGACGTTAGCAGATTATATCAAATGACGTCATGACTTGGGTTGCGTATTGCAGTTGGCTCCTGACGTCGCCTGTCATCAAGACGGCAGCGGCACCCCCTGACTAAGGATTACGAAAAGCACAACGGCGTTTGTAATCGCTTTCAGCGGATTTGGTCGGATTTTACCCAGGAAGCTGTCTGTCCCTTCGATTGGGGTAGATACGGTGAAATCGACGGGGATCTTGTGGTGTGAAAATGTCATTAACACAACAGTGGTTTTAACAGCTATCAGTGATGACTATAAAAAGCGCTTGAACACGTGTTCATGACTTGTGTGTGGTCTGATCTGTGGCCACGTGCGAGGTGTCCGTGGAGTCTGATGTCGGCTTCCCATGCATTTGGTTCCCTCGACTCTTGTGTTGAGTAAAACTGTTGGATAAGCTTGCCCTATGTTTGGCTATGTCGTTCAAGTAAAAAAGAACCAGGAAGTTTATATTTTACGTTATTGTATAAACATATGTTAGTGTGTTCGCGAAATTCGTAAATCCGCGGATTCCCTAGGCAATCCGCGGAATGCCTATAGTGCGTCCGCGGACTCACAACAACTCTTGTGAATCCGCGGATTCACGGCCAGTGATTCCGCGAACTTCACGAGTCCTTCATAGGTTATGCAGTCCGCGGATTACCTGAAGAGTCCCTGGACATCCGCGAATTGCCTAGGGAATCCGCGGACTATCGATTCATTCCAGTGATTCCGCAAATATCCTAGTTATTTCGTGGAAATACTGAGTAAAGCTCACAACAAGTCAGATTGTCAAGTATGGAACCGTTTACATCTAAGTCAACCAGAACTGTAATGCCCTGGAGTATGTATCTGAAATACAGGGTAAGGGAAATATATTTTTTACCCCTCCCAATGTGACGTCTCTGTATAAGGAAACTGACTAAGCAAAGTAACTAAAACCTGCACCTGTGAGAATGCTCCACTGATGTATTATAGTAAATGGACAACGGGGCTCGGCATAGCCACAGTACAATGTGGATGTGCCTTAGGACGTAAATACAAATGAAGCCATTCGATGGTCTTCAGTCGTTTCAGCGGACACTGTGCATCGGTTGCAGACACACATTTCTTACGTTATTCGTGTGTATTGTTAATCCGTTAACTCCTACTGGCATCAGATGCAATCAGCGGTTATGATTAGCCATGGTGACTAGGCTGATGGTCAGACATGTTTGGTATCAATTCTTACAAACAAAAATGGTAAGTGGTAAAGCGAAGTAACATAATCATTCCCCTTTCAACTTAATCAACCCCATTTTCAAGTTGGCGAATTTTACGGGCGCCAATCTACAATATTTATAATACAACATGCATGTTTCGTTTGTAATACGACATTCTTAGTATCAGAAGCGGTTTACTTTACTTACAGGCCATTGTGATATAACTGCATATGTTAACAATATTGTTCAGACTTTAATTTGCAGTATGCACCCACTCGGATCTCGGTATCGTATAACCGTACCGTGAAAAAGATACGGTTATAATAGTAGTGCCACAAATAGTGACATCATATGATGCCGTTGGGCGGAAGAGGGTGACAATCGAAGGTCAGCAAGCTGCTCTCAACAACAAAACACTTAATATATATAGTGGCATATACTCATTTATTTTTGAACTGTGTGCTGCTGTGACACTTTCTGTTGCCCTTTATTCCTGCCTTAACACACGCACAGGGCTTTGTGATACACACTTTAAGGCCACGGTCACCTTGCAAGTGGCCACTTAGGGTAATATAAAATGGACAGTTGCGGCGCATAGTTTTTCATAGGTGCCTAAACCCCAAGCCCAGCCCAGCCGAAGCCCATGAACACCAAGCTCAGACCCAGACCAGATCCATTCAAATGAATAATATTGAGGCCCTATTTGAATACTAAGTCGCGCGTGTAATGTCTGACTTCTGTTGCAAGACTTTGATATACATCGAACTTTTCAATACAGGTATCTGCAAAGTTATTACTAGTACCTTAATTGTATGCAACGATTCATGGCCAGACCTTGCATGGATGATATTTTATTAAATTCTGTAATTTTGGTTAAAAAAATATTGTGTGACTTGTCTTTATGAAACATTGTTCTCCTGATCATCCTTCTTCTTTATTGTTATGTGGAATCTGTTTTAAAGATAGTATTTTTGTATTGCCCAGTTCGACAAAGAATCTGGAAATACCTAATAAATGTTGATATTCTGAAAAGAGGAACATTTTTTCCTAGTTGTTTGCTAGCATAATGCCACTTAGGGTAATGAGACTGATATTGTATCCCTAACGTTTAGTTGTGGCAGAACATTTTTCCTCTCAGGAAGCACTGGTAGATCCTAGAAGGAGGGTGGTCAAAGATTGGAAACGTGGGGGGGGGGGCTTGGCTTCCAATGCGACTGAAATTGGCCAAGAAGTGACTCATTTCGTGAATTTAAAGAAAAAAAGTATGTTTATGCTTATTGATAAGAAAACCAACCGGCATCATACACATGCATATTTGCAATCACGTCATAAAACATGCACAGAGTTTGTCAAAATACATATAATTCGGCCAGATTTTACGAACAAATACTTATATAGTCATATTATACATAGCTCACGGTCGCCCAACAAGCTACGTGTAGGTGCCATCTCGACTCACGAACTTTCGGTCGCTGATTTTGAAGGAGTGATGCGTTGATGTAAAGAAGTCAGCGGACGTACAGGATCTGAGAAAGGAGTTGGTATGAGCTGGTACGCAACAACAGAGAAGGCTACGAAAGACTCTGGCAAATGGTATGGCCCAAGTTCCACAGAAAGAGAGAGAGAGAGCGGAGTTGCGAGTTGGTCGTGGTGGATTGGACAAGCTGAATGTCGACACGAGAGAGCAGTCAATGCGGTCGTGGTGCACATTATATAAGAACATGATGTCATGCTGGATAAATCTTGATTTCACTGAGCACATGTTAAAATGAGCTAAGAGTGCCTCATAGCTTAGGTCGGTAACAAGCCGGTCCGATCTAGAGGCCAGCCACATCACAAACTTGTGCTGGACATGCTCGAGACGCTTTAGATGGGTACCAGCAGCGCCAGCCCAGATTACGCTGTTTTTCTCGAACATAGGGCGTATCGTGTGCGTTGAAGGCGCGTATCAGGGCTTTGTGGTTGAAACGCGTGTTTCTCCGGAATCGTGGCAGCTCCATTCTGCGGATGAGAAGGCCCAGCATCCGGTTCGCCTTGGTGGACGCTGCAGAGTCGGTACGTACGTAGCCATAATCTTTATCAGAAGGGGGGGCACGTCGGAAAAATATCAAATTTTTCTCCTCAGCCTATGCCGCTGACCAGCGGGGAGGGGGGGGTCAGGTCGGGTCGTCAGAGAATCCAATTATATCTAGTGTGAATTGATTTTGCTCAGGGGGAGGGGGCATGGCCCCGTGCCCCCCCTTGGCTACGTCCCTGCTGCAAAAGCTACGTGAGATGCAAACGACAATTTTGCGTCGAGAATGACTCCTAAGTCGCGAATCCCACAGTGACGCTCCAACCATGCTATTCAGTGAGTAGTTGTACACTAACCCGTCCGCTCCACTGGACGATCTATGCATACAGACTGCATTTTTACGTTTTTTTATTCGTCACTTTACCGAGGTACTCACCCGTCAAGGGATCGTGGTTTGTGACTTAAAGACTTTTCAATTCGGTGCAAATGGCTGTATTGTTTACGTTTAGTGCTAAACCCCTTCTCCGTGCTAAAGGTAACGCTGGTGTGCGCATTGAGCTAATATTCTATATCGGTGGCGCTGGTGTGCACAAACTGCAACCCTTGCTTCGCTGGTTGCGTATAGTTCAAGTCCCGCTCATCATAAAGCGGACGCGGTATTATCGGTGGAAGTTGTGTCGTGTTATTTTTTCTAACACAGTCAGACATATCCTTACTTGTAGGAGGACGGTTTGATGTTGGGAAATGTAGGGAGCAGAATAATATACACACATGTTGTCATGCGATCTGCAAAATGATTTTCTTAATTTAGATACTATCAAGCCTAATGTGTCCCAAACCTACATAACTGTCATTATGATAACGTACTATAAGGCAAAATTTAGTTGGCGAACACACAGACAGACAGAAGGGCAGACTTTCTTTTAATAGTAAGTTAGATGATAGGTGATTTGCGTAAAGTAAATGGGATGCTGTTGCACTTGATGGGTTCAGCTTCAGTCGCCATTCGCCAGACACCCGACCACGCAGCAAGACGGTCCAGATCAGCCTGAAGGGCGTCAGACACCCGACCACGCAGCAAGGCGGTCCAGATCAGCCTGAAGGGCGTCAGGCACCCGACCACGCAGCAAGGCGGTCCAGATCAGCCTGAAGGGCGCCAGCGTCGGCGGTACATTTCACGCGGTGATACAACTTGAAGTCATCGGCGTACATAACACAGTTGGTACGAACAGTGCGGTGAAGGTCAGCAAGTAAAACATGAAAAAGTATCGGTTCCACATATGATGCCTTTGGGGACCCGAGAGGTGACAGGCGCCCATTCAGACAGTTTATAATTTAACCCGCGCGTTACTGAGGGTATATTCTGTAACGCGAGTTACTGGGCGGGAGGGGCTATTTATAGACCACCTGATGACCCCCCTCCGGAACTACTGGATCCGATCTGAAAAATTCAAACGGAATTAGATAGCCCTGCTACATTTGCTGAGGGAAACATAATATTGTTAACCTCAGAGGTCACCGATGACGTCACAGGTCAAGTCAAAGACAAAATGTTTGACCGTGTCATCAAAGTCCGTTGGATTGAATCGTCCCGCAAAAATATGATATTATACGCATAACCAGTTGATAAGTCGGTATGATTCGTACATATATAATAGTATAATATATATTGTATATAGTTATAGATATATAGATATATTATATATTTATAAAGATATATACTATATTATAATATTATACTAAATATAATACTCTAATAATCATTCTAAAACAGTTTTGGACCCTGGTTCAGGTCACAAGTCATCCGAGGTCACAGAGGTCAAACTGCAGATTACGGTCATTAGGAGTTGTAACACATGCATTTGAGTTCGTTTTTCGAAAAGAACGCGAAAGATGACCTTTGAACATTGTTTTTTTATCCATACACTAAGTAAAAGGCAAAAAAAAAAATGGAATGCAATTGTATGCCTGCTTGTATGACTGTAGAGGTGGTCGAATTTTGGTTTTGAAAGGTTGTAAGTCAGGTATTCTAAGATAATCGACCTTAAAACTTCTACACAATATTCATTCTTTCTTCTAGAACATATAATACTATATATTATATATATATATATATAACACACACACATATACTGATATATATATATATATATACATATATATATATATAATATTCCGTTTTTGTTTTGCAAAATTTGGATTTTTTAATTTGTAAAAAAAGTTTGGGTTTTTCAAAATTTCGATTTTCAGTAAATTGCGAAAATCTTATATTGCAGTTTGATAGCCGAGTTCATGGGCGGCATGTGACCTTCGCTCTCGGTCCGCCCTAAACCCCAATCATCATCATCATCATCATTGCCTGTCATTTGGTATATAACAATTTAAGTTATCTTTTAAACAGTACTTTTGATAGCATTTCTCGCAAAACCTTAATTTTCAACAACAAAACGCAAAACATGACGTCACTCTGACGTCATTCCTGTTTGACTTATCACAGCCCCATCTTTTTCCTTCGGGCAGCATGTGACAAATTGATGTGCCATAAGGTACTGAAATGTTGGTGGCGATATCGCTGTTCTTTTTGGAAATATTGCAAAATAACGGGAGGGAGGCTATAAATAGCCCCCCACAGTAACTCTCGGGTTAACACGCACTCGCCTGAGGCCAATGAGGTAGGTCTTGATCTAGGACAGCGCGCGACCTGTGAGATTTACTGCAATTTTGAGCTTGTGAAGTAGGCAGCATTCGTTTGCAAATACTTATTTAAAATCATATATTGATACAAGAGGAAGCGACATCAGATAATTGTATGTATGTTCTTTTGCCATATTTTTGTCGGGCTTTGGACCTCAAACCGACTTATTTTGATCGTTCTGGATGCCTCACACAACATAAAATTGAGATACTAGCTGTTTTATTCACTCGCTTGGATTGATTCTCGCGATTTCTTCCGGAATTTAAAATATAATATTTTAATCTAGAATTGCGAGGGCTGGTATTACGAAACATGACATTTCGAAAGATGGAATTTGACCGTGATAGACTTGACTGATTTCGAAGCTGATCGAGCATCGCAGCTGCGTTTGTCACAGCTACACGTTACAACTTTCTGATGTATAATGAAGCAACTTGAATCATCTGATTCAATCAAAACCAATTCAAACAAACGGAAAGAAAGTGAAACGAAAAGATAGAAAATCAAGACCTCACAACGTTTTAGCTTTCGGACAAGTCACCACTGCATTTAGCGTTACACCTAAAAATACTTTCCGCTTATGGTTTTCGTCCTGACATCGACTGTCCTGCGACTCTCGGGGTCCCTGACTGATGACTGATGACTGACTGATGACTGATGACAGTGATGAACACCCTCCACGAGACTGTCCCAACAATGGTCGGCAGCCGGCGGTACCCCGGCAGCCGGGAGCTGGCGACTCCCGCTGGCAGCAACAATTACACGCGATCACGCACGGACACATCTGCACCGCCCCCGCCCCGCCGCCGCCCCCGCTCCGCTGCCGCCCCCGCCCCAGGAGAGCAAATACTGCCGGCGACGCCATCGGGCCTGGTAAAAATCGTTAGCACACGGACAACAATGGCGGCGGCGTGAAGCGACGCAGCGGCGACGATTACGACTCACATTTGTCACTGCTGCGCCGCTCCACGCCACCGGCGTCTGTCATCGGCCACGTTACAAACAAGTCGAAAAAAACATCGGTACAAATAGCTTTGTGCCATCGCTGCGCGTAAAAAGATGACTGTCATTGGCGTGATCTATGATGATTCCTCCCCATTGATGCATTATTCCGTATTGATAAAATATGATGGCCCCCTCATCTACAAGGAGAAAACAGCTCTATTACGGTCTAATTCAGCCGAGGGCCCGCCGGCCGGCACCCCGTCGGCTGCTCGCGCAGGCGCACTGCGCACAATCGCTCGCGACGAGCTGACAATGCGCGCGGCCGCGCAGAAACCATGGGCATCAAAACTGTCGAAAACACTGTCAGTCGCCCTAAGAAATCGGCCGACTTTGACTGGGCGGAATTCAGCAGTGATCACTGGAGCCTTGTGGCGCTCGAGAATGCGCCATTCACCGTCGCGATGATGTGTTGGCAGCGCGGTCTTTCAGCGTCGATGTTGCTGTAAACTCGGGATCAATGTCGTCCTCGGCGTGAAAGGCACGCCGACTTCAGATGCCGAGGGAAGAAAGACTGCCGCCGCGTCCGCTCGAGCTGGAGCGCCGCGCTGCTTCACCGAGACCCCGCTGCGAAGACAGGTGGGCGGAATATTATACTGCCGGCCGTTACGAGCGACGACTCAGTTATGAAATGACAGAGCCGGTTCTTCTCAGTATGCAGCAGAGAAATGATGTGCAGTTGGTATCAGGGCTTTGGAATGTCTCGCTGGGAGAATTCGTGATGCTGTGGGCTCAGCTTGTTTTGTGCAAATGATGCATTTTATGAGCTAACCGTACACAAAGGTTTGTCGGACATTTGTATTCCTTTAATTGGTAGTCAGAAATGATTAATGGTTTTGAGCTCAATTAAGTATTACATGATATTATACACATCAAGACATTCCTTGTCGTGATACTAACATAAAGGCAACCTCAAAGCAGCTTACATACTAAGTTCCCACTGGGCACTTCAATCACTTAGAGCTAGTGTTATCATAGAAACGTTTTGTGCTGGCTGAAACGGACCTTTTTATTCAGAATACAATGATACAATACAATTTACGGTTATAGATCGTTACCAGATTCCTACCTAACACCTGTGTCTACCATGTTACTAGATATTTTTTAGCTGGAGACATTGGCGGATCCAGGTGGGGGGCATCAGGGGCCCCCAAACCGCCTGAAATCGGTGCAGATTTACACATTTACTGATGTAGAAGGAGATCTACCCAACTTTTACGAAGGAAAGTTTATTTTAAGACGTCTAGCAATACATAAGGAAGCGAAATCCGACGATTTTTTTCAAATTATGTGACACTTTTTGAGGGTGATGCCCCCATGGCGCCACAAACTGCCGTTTTAGATCCGCCAGTGACTGGAGATAATATTTTCCTCACCCGCCTTACAGGAGCAAAGCTGTCACACTGGGTCACTGACAACGGAAATGTGAACTTAAAGCATTCTTATTTCCATATTCAAACATGCCTTAAGTACTACTGGACATCAGCTGCATGGAGCAGCGTGACGTGCCGTCCGGCTGGTGACATCTAACCCCGCGCCCCCATGAGGCCCGGCCGCAGGGTGCAGTGTCGCAGTGTCGCAGCGTGCGCGTCTCATGTCTCCTAGCCGTCCACCTGGCCGCCACTCACCACAACAGATCGCGTTTTTACGCCGACCGCTTTCTCAGGGTGTCACCGTGTCGGGCGGCTAAACAAACGGAGCGCGTTTTGCCGCGCAAAGAACCGCTTGCAAAAAGGCGGCGGCGGCCGGCGCGCGAGTGTGGTCGGCCGGCGACGCGGTCGCGGCGACAAAAGGCGCGCACGCTGACCTCTGACCCGCGAGCGATCGGTCATGCGGCCCCCGACGGCTGACAGAGACGATGTGTGGTCTGCTGGCAGGATGTCTGGGACGCCTGGGACGCCTGGGACGGCCGGGGACGTCGGGGACACGTCGGTTCCCCGTTCCCGGCGCTGTGTCATCCGCTGGTCGGTCCCGCAGCGTGTCACCGACGTGGGATCGCGAGGGTCCCAGGCGTATGTCTCCTCTGTTGTTCGATGGTGGAGCATTCAGTAATCCAACAGAATGTAGGTCACATATTGGAAGCCTGTCGCTAATTAGGGCTGACTGAGGGTCTGTTCCGGTTTCAGTCCAGTCCGCCTGTCGCCGCGCCTGCTTCGACTGCGAGTAATTCGACTCGGCAATGTTTCGACCAGCCCTCGCCTGTCCGTCCGAGCGCGCGTCACCCCCAGACACCAGCCGCGTTCCCGCCCTGACAGCGCTGCGCTGCAGGATCGGCTCTGGCGATGGCTGCACTGTTGTAAGTGCCTGTCATCGGCCGTCTCCGCCCTGTACAGCCGCCCCGAGGACGGCGCGCCGCCGTCCCGCCGCCTGCTGTCCCATTGTGGCGCTGCACGAGACAGTTGGGTGACGCTATCGGACGCGCCGGTGTCTCCTCCGATTCAGCGTGCACACACAGCCGTGCACGGCGTGCAGCTAATCACCAATCACGGCGGCAGTGAGTGCTGTCTGTCCCCCGCCCGTCAGGCCGAGCGGCCGACGCAGGAGCTACACAGAGCGCTCTCTGTTGAACGACGCTCTGACAGGAGCTACGTAGTTCTGCTGAGCGTTGTCGGTGGTGGGTGTTGTCGGTGGAGGGTGTTGTCCTGCTGTTGAGCGGTGTCATCGGACAGGTGGCAGGGCCGAGTTGGCACGCACGTGCACACGTCCACAGATAGGCGCGCACACAAGGACATGCACGCACCGCACGCACCGGACGCACGTACCGCACGCACCACACACTGCACGCACCGGACGAACGTACCGCACGCACCACACACACACGCACGCACGCACGCACGCACGCACGCACGCACGCACGTAACCACACACATACACACACACACACACACACACTCAGACACACACACAGACACACACACGCCGGGCACGGACACGTCAACACGTCAGGCGGGACCGCCCCGGCTGCAACCAGTCGCGGACAAATCGGCGACATATGTCGGGCGACGTATCGGCTCTGAGATCGCCGGGCGGGGTGACAGCCGGTCAGACGGCCGCGACCGAGCCGCCACCGAGCCGCCACCGAGCCGCTGACAGAGCCAAGCCGGCTGCGCGACGGCACCGGCGACAGACGTGTGTGTGGTGGGAGAGCGAACTGGGTGACAGACATGGCGTGCCAGAGGGGGCGAGGAGGGGATGTGTAGGAGTGGGAGGGGAGGGGAGGGGTGGGGGTGACGCGACGGAGTGTGTATCACAGACGCATGTGGTGGTATAGAGGGAGTGAGGACTGAGGGTATGACAGACGCATGTGGTGGTATAGAGGGAGCGAAGACCGAGGGCATGACAGAGGCATGTGGTGGTATAGAGGGAGCGAGGACATGACAGAACGCAATGTGGTGGTATAGAAGGGACGAAGACCGAGACATGCACGACGCATGTGGTGGTATAGAGGGAGCGAGTGACTGAGGGCATAGACAGACGGCAATGGGTGGTAATACGATGGAGCGAGGAACCGAGGGGCATGACTAGACCATGTGTGGTATAGAGGAGCGAGGAACTGAGGGCATGACAGACGCATGGGTGTAAAAGGAGGAGAGCGACGGACCGAGGACATGAAGACGCAATGTCGTGTATATGAGGGCAGCGATAGACCCGAGGAACATGACAGACGCATGTGGTTGGTGATACGCAGGGAGTGAGGACTCGGGAGGACATGAAGACGCACATGTGAGTGTATAGACGACGGCGATGGACCCGCGAGGCATGACAGACGCGATGTGTGGTATAAGAGGGAAGCGAGGTAGTAGGGCTGACAGACGCATGGTGGTTCCGGGTATAGCCGAAGGGGACTGAAGACCGAGGACATGACAGACGCATCGGGTGGTATAGGGGGATGCGAATGGACGCGAGGCATGACAGCGGCAGTGGTGGTGGTATAGAGGGAGTGAGGACCGAGGGCAATGCCAGATCGCAAGACTTATGTGGTGGTATATGTCAAGATGAGGAGCGAGGCCTAGAGGGCATGCGACAAGACGGCATGTGGGGGTATAGAGGGAGCGAGGACCGAGGGCATGACATAGGCATGTGGTGGTATAGAGGGAGTGAGGACCGAGGGCATGCCAGACGCAGGGCAGTGGAGTGTTCGAGTGTGACAGACATGCGCACGCGTGGTGTCAGAGGACATGCCGAGTTATGACAGACGTCGAAGCATCAGAGCAATGGTGTGAGGAGGAAGGGTACGAGAGATAGGACGACAGGTGTAACACTCGCCAGTGCAGGGTCCAATACCTACGTTACCGTCCGGGGGAGGGGGTACGACCCCTGTGGTGTTTCGCCTCTAATAGACCTGGAACTTTGATGAAAAAACGAGCGTGTTGCTTGTGATGAGCGGAAGCCGTTGATGCACGATTTTTAGGGTCCTGGGTGATTAAGTGGCCTCTGAGATTATGTAAATGACCCGGATTGCCATTATGAAAATAAATGAAATGAAAATAAATCAAAATAAATGAAAATGCAGCACACAAACACTCGGAACTGCACAAGTTACAAGCATCGATACTACGAGACAACAGTTGCGCTTTGAATGACCTTGAGAAACAGGTCATAGATCATGGGTTATGGGGAGTAGAAGTTTCACATGGTAAGATATATGTGTCAAACTGTTTAACAGTAGGGTACTGAAAGTTGTTTCGCAATTGGTTGATAAATACGCGAGTTATTACTGACAAAATGAAGGGGTGGCATCCAGCCCTCCCCCTGCACTCGCAAGGAATAAGTATGGCGAGGTCAGATGCTTTAATACCGCTCTACCTTATAACAGACAGAGACTATTATTAATGAATTATGACTATTATGTTCCTTTAATGAAGGGCCGTTTCTTCATTAAAGGAAATAGTTTATCTTCAACATGGGTTTTGAACTGAGATATCAGTTTTGTATCCCGTGTTGAAAAACCCCTTAACTACAAGTTTTCTGGGCTGAAAGGGCTCTCCAGCCGAATATATTTGACTTTTTGTCGAAGGAATGTCAAGAATGTGAGCCCTACGCACCTGGGCAGAAGCTATGCAGTAATCTTACGCGACTTCTTCCGAATATCTGATTGACTGAGCCACGTTTGTCGTTGCGGAGAGTACGCATATAGTTTTGATAAATTAATCATGTATGTCCTTCTGTCCTGAGTCGGCGCGATGTATGACTATTTTTGACATTATGAAAAGAAGTTGTATTTCAAAATATAGTCAAATCGTGTTAGAAAAAAACAATCCCAGGTGAAATATTTCCTTTAAACAAGGAAATAGCAGACCATTCAGTTCAAAATACGAGCATAAGAATCGGCTCCGAGCTTATTTTGTGAATTAACCATCGGCTCTCTAATTTATGTCAAACTCAGAAGCTGAAGTTGTACAATTGGTTCCAAAATAAGCGTCCCACGGGTTAGCTGACGGTCAGCAGTGAATGCCCACATTCTCGCTGGAG
>VOPJ01012076.1:0-18936 GCA_014673585.1 Semibalanus balanoides
CGGCCACCAGACCCGGGTAAACGTCGGCGTGACAGGGGATAGAGGATCGGCAGTCGGGAGGATTAAAAGGTGGATTGTTTTCTGAGATCAGGCTACGGCACTCTCATGTCTAGAAAAGGCTCTCTAGACAGGCCCAGGGCCCCCACAAGCTAGCCAAGGTCTCCTCAAGCCGGTCGAGGGGCCCCTCGAGCTGGCCAAGAGCCCCTCAAGCTGGCCAAGGGCCCCTCAAGCTGGCCAAAGGCCCTAAGGTGGCTGAGGGCCCCCTGCGAGCTGCCAAGGGCCCTCAAGCTGAAAAATGCCCTCTTACGATGGCCCCTCGAGCTGGCTGGGCCCCTCGTGCTGACCAAGGGCCCTCTCAAGCTGCTCGAAGGCCCCCTCGAGCTGGCCAATGGCCCCCTCGACCTGGCCAAAGGCCCCCACAAACTGGCAAAGGGCTCCCTCGAGCTGAACAAGGGCTCTCTCAAGCTGGCTGAGGGCCCCCTCAAGCCGGTCGAGGGACCCTTAAGTTGGCCGAGGGCTCCCTCAAGCTGGTCGAGGGCCCCTCAAGCTGGTCGAGGGCCCCCTCAAGCTGGTCCAGGGCCCCCGTAAGCTGGCCGAGGGCCCCTCATGTTGGCTGAAGGCCCCTTGACTGACCAAGGCCCCTCAAGCTGGCTTTAGGCACCCAAGCCGGCGCAAGGCCGCTCTGAAGATGGCTAAGGGCTCCTCAGGTGGCTGAAGGCCCCCTTGAAACTAGCCAAGGGGCCTCATAAACGGCCCGAGGGACCAAGGGCGGATCCAGGGGGGGCAAAGGGGCCATGGCCCCCCCCCAAACCACCCAAAATCGGCGCAAATTTTTGCCACATTTCCTGAAGTTGTCGTAAACTAAGCAACTTTTACTAGGAAAGTTTGTTTAAAATCAGTATTGATACATAAGCAAGCGAAATCCGATGAGTTTTCAGAATTATGCGATTAATTTTTTGGATTTTGGGCCCCCCACTGTCAAAATCAACAACTTTTCTGGATCGCCAGTGCCGAGGGACCCTCAAGGTAGCTGGGAGGCCTTCAGCCAGTTTCCCTCACCCTCCCCAGAAGTTTCGGGGGGATCAACTGACCCCTTTGGCCCCCCCCGCGCCGCGCCAATGACGTCACCGGAGGCGCCTGTGAGGGAGCTGTTGTGCCTCCGTTGACGTCATCCGGTGGTCCGTCGTGAACAAGGTCAAATGGTTTGTGTCCTTTCCTGCTTATAATATATATAAGGGCCTTGGGCGCCTTATGTGTTTGAGGTGGAGGCAGCTTACATTTACTAAATTACCCTGACATACAAGTTACCAAGGCCATATAATAGTACTGTATCATATCATATCATTATACTATACATGATATAACACTACTTAAGGTCTGTATAAATAATAAAATAATACTATGTTACAAAGATCATACGAGTGTTGGCAGGTTTAGTGGTATAATACCTACTAGGCTGTGTCATTCAAGTTTAATCATCATGAAAATGTGTTTTTCTTTGGTGCTTGGGGATGAAAAGATGATTGGTGTGTACAACCTAGTAGTGGCGGCGTGGGTTCGAGTCACTTCGGCGCTTGCTATTTGCCCCTGACTAGGATGGCCTCTGCAACTCTGCAAAGGAATCAGCGTACATGTGGCCCACACAGAAGGTATGGCATATTCAACAAAGTCTTGTCAGTGCGGACCTTTCCTGGCTGGTGCAGATTTGCTGTGGACTTAGAGAAGCTGGTACAGATTCAGTGCAAATTTGGTAAGGTGCAGTGCAGACTTGTGATAGTGTGGTGCCAATGCCGGGTTGGTGTGGATTTTCGTCATGGGCTGGTGCGTCTCGTCGACTCCTGCACCACACTTTGCAGTCTGGCATGGGGCTATAAGTCAATTTACTAAGAGCCTATTCAGATGCATTAATGACACTAGCGCCACCTACATCCATGTGTAATGATAGGTTTTGCTGCTTTTTAACCAATGTTTATTTCATGCAAATCTATGTTCGCCCCTTAAGCTCAGTGGGAGAGCGCTGGTCTTCTGACCTATCCTAGTAGTGGCGGCCTGGGTTCGAGTCACTTCCGTGCTTGCTATTTGCTCCTGACTAGGATGGCCTGCGGCCAGTGGCAACGGTTGCACTCAAGGCCAGGTGACATCAGCGAGCGGGGCAGACCGTGTCCAGGTATCTCGGGCACTTTAAACTTTTGTCTCTAAATTCTGCCGGCCAACAGGAATTGCGTGATGGGTGGTGAGGTCACGACCAGCGCAACAAGCTCTGCTTAGCGCAGGTCCTGACCTCATGAGCGCATGTTGACCCAAAGTTGTTGGCGCTCCTTAAACCCCTATAAACAAACAAATGACCTCAGAAAGCCATTCATAATAAACATTGAGACTAAATTTATAAAAAATGTGTTCAAAAGTATTACTTGACAAAATAAAAAATGCAATCCAGTAATCATAGCAACATTCATTACAATCACTCACATTATTAGAATAAGAGTTAATTAGTTCTGACACATAAGCCAATAACAGTGAACATTGTTCAAGTCTGCAGGTATCCTGTTTACTTGTCTGTCAAGGCTATACGTCACATTATTGCATTTAGAAAACATCATGAAACAACAAATTTTTTATGGTTACACATCATAGGTACACTGAAAAACCCGATGACCACACATATGCCATCAGCGCATATTCCCTGAAACGTGCATGAAATAATTAAGCTTGGCATCCGTTCTGAAGCTTGGAGCGGCTGCAATGGGAGGACAAAGAATTTCATCCAAACGGGAAAAGATCCCCCGGGCGCATAACACATTAACATGTGCACACAATTATACTAAATATACAGTCTGTATATATATTTGAGTAGAGCCATGTTTATGGGCGCAAATTGACCAAAGGTGTCGGCACGCCCTTAAACCCCAATAAACTAACAAAATTAGAACCATGTTCCAGACATTCAGTCAGTAGATTAGAGCAATGGTAAACACATGCAGTCTGAAGTGTAGACTGTAGAGCCATGGCCTAGATATATTGTCTGCAGTGTGCATTCACAACTTAGCTATACAGTCAGTAGAGTTAAGCCACATTCCAGAAGTGCAGTGCCAGTCTAGTGTAGAGCTGTGGCCCAGACATGCAGTCTGTAGAGTAGAGCTATGATCCAGATATGCAGTCTGTTGTATAGAGCAACGCTCCAGAGATAGTCTGTGATGAACAGTTGAGCGGCATGTGACCTTCGCTGTCGGTCCGCTCTATAACCCCAATCATCATTATGTTTTGTACAGCCACAGTCCGGATATACAGCCTGTAGACTGTAGTTTAGAGTCACGTTCCAGATATGCAGTCTTGTAGTGTAGAGTCCATGGTTCCAGACATACAAGTGTGTAGAGTAAGTGGAGCCACAAGCCCAGACATACAGTCTGTAATGCACAGCCACGGTCCAAATATACAGTCTACAGCAACGGTTTGGATATACAGTAATGGGCGGCATGTGACCTTAGTTGTCGGCCCACCCTTAAACCCCAATCATCATCATCATCTGTAGTGTATAGTCACGTTCCAGACAATTCAAACACTAGCGTCTGTACTCCTGTAAGTGTAGAGCCACTGTCCAGATATGCAGTTCTGGTAGTGTAGCATCACGTTCAGACATACAAATCTTGGTACAGTAGAGCCACGGTCCCACATACAGTGTGTAGTGTACAGCCACTGTCCAGATATAGTCTGTAGAGTCAGCAGAAGTGTATATCTGGAACGTGGCTCTACTATACATTCTTGATAATTGTGTGTGCCTGTGAATGTGTTGTGGGATAGGTGTTCTTTTCTCGTTGGGATGAAGTTTGTTGTCGTCCCATTGCAGCCGCTCCCAGCTTCATAACGGCAGCTGAGCTTGATAATGTCATACATGCTTTGAGACGTTCACCCTGACGGCACACAGGTGGTGAGTTTTTTATTGTTCCTATGATGTTTAAACATAATAAAATAATCGTTTCATGATGCTTATCAAAGTTTGACTAGTGTCACAGTATTGGTTTATCCAATACTGTGACACTAGTCACTACCTTGGCAGAAAAGTAAACAGCAATACAAATAATGTCACTGCAGAGTAGCAGTAATGCAAACTTAAACAACGTCTCACTGTCATTAGGTAATGTATCTGGATTTATTGGCGCTTATGCTTACAATTGAAGTGACTTTTGTCAAAGCTGTTGTGATTTTCTGGAACTTATAGTCAATTTTACCAGGTTTTACTTTTAAACAATTGGATTAACAATAAAACAGCAGTTGAAAGCATCAAAACTTACAATTACTCATTATTGTAGGTGTCGCTAGTGTCGCTAATGCATTTGAATATGCCAGGGACGTCGCCAAGGAGGGGGCCATGCCCCCCCCCCCTGAGCGAAATAAATTCACACTAGATAGAATAAGATTCTCTGAAAACCCGACCCCCCCCCCCACGGTCAGCATCATATAGCTGAGGAGCAAAATGTGATTTTTTTTTCGACATGGCCCTCTCCTGAGCAAAATCCTGGCTACGTGCCTTGAATAGGCTCTTAAAAAATGCCCGACGGTTTTTGTAAGTTATTTTCGACATCAATCATAATTTGAGGCCCATGCACCAATGAATCGAGCATTTTCCTGAAACATCCCTGAATTGTATAGCATGGATCAAGTAATACTGGATGGGTCTCTTCCCAGTTTACGTCAATATTGCGTTCCCTGCCATCTATCGGCCGAATGATCGTTAGCGAGTTGGCAGCGGTCGAGCGGCGCCATTACGCATTGGTCGACTCGCTTGGCGGTGGCAGAGGTGTTGTTCAGTTTTTTGCGTTTTAAAATAAATACTTCTGTTCTGGGCTTTGAAAATATTTGTGTTGGTTATTGAGGTAAGTTTTTGGATGTAAAGAGTCGCATAATATTATATTTTGTGTCGTATTTGTCGCGTGTCTAGACCGTTCTGTCGCGTCTGATGTCGCGTGTCTGATGTTCTGTTCGCGTCATGTGTCGCGTGTCTGACCGTTCTGTCGCGTCTGTGTCGCGTGTCTGACCGTTCTGTCGTGTCTGTCTCGCGTGTGTCTGTCGTGTCTGTGTCCACAACCTGGAAGAGAGCGGGCCGCTCTCTGCTCTTCGGAGCTCTCTGCTATTCGGACTGGACGCGGTTGATGTAGTCACTGGCCAAGTGGATTCCTCGCTCCGCCAGATCGTTCACTACGGGCAGGTACCGGGTGAACTCCTCCAGCACCTTGTGCTCTGAAGAGAGAGAGAGAGAGAGAGATCATGAGGTGGCGGGGGCCAGCAGCCAGTCCTGGGGCCGTTCATCTGTAGATTGTTGAACACCAGTCAGGAGTCGGAGGTGATCAGGGAGGCTATCTCTCGCCTGGCCACAGTGGGGTCGTCGGGTAGCACAGAAAAGACCGGCTTGCCGGTTCTGATCTCCTTCCTCTACATTCTGTGCAGCTGCCTTGCCATCTGCTCCCTTGTGTCATCTTCGAGCCCATTGTCAGTCAGGGAGAGCACTGTCATCTGCGGGGTGATGTACCACAGGTGCCTATAGCAAGACTTCAGGACTGCAGAGGCCAGCCTCGGGTTCACCAGCCTGTACTTGTTGACGATAGGCAGTCCTGCCTAGCAGCAGGCAGTCCCGCCTAGCAAGTCCAGGTCCTGCCAAGCAGCAGACGAGGCGAGAGTGGTGGTCCACCACCCTCGCCTCGTCTGCTGCCAGGCAGGGGAGGCTGCACTTAATGTCTATCGTCAACAAGTACAGGCTGGTGAACCCGAGGCTGGCCTCTGCAGTCCTGAAGTCTTGCTATAGGCACATGTGGTACATCACCCCGCAGCTGATAGTGCTCTCCCTGACTGACAATGGGCTCGAAGATGACACAAGGGAGCAGATGGCAAGGGAGCTGCACAGAATCGAGAGGAAGGAGATCAGAACCGGCAAGCCGGCCTTTTCTGTGCTACCCGACGACCCCACTGTGTCCAGGCGAGAGATGGCCTCCCTGATCACCTCCGACTCCTGGCTGGTGTTCAACAATCTACAGCTGAACGGCCCCCAGGACTGGCTGCTGGCCCCGCCACCTCATAATCTCTCTCTCCAGAGCACAAGGTGCTGGAGGAGTTCACCCGGTACCTGCCCGTAGTGAACGATCTGGCGGAGCGAGGAATCCACTTGGCCAGTGACAACATCAACCGCTTCCAGTCCGAAGAGCAGAGAGCGGCCCGCTCTCTTCCAGGTTGTGGAGGACTTTAGGAGCAGCGTGAAGGGTACCACCAAGGCGAGCCTGTAGCTGTGCTAGATCTGTAAGTGTCGGGTAGCATCGGATGTTGATGTTGTAGCAATATATCCGCATCCATTGCAATATCTGTGTTTTGTCCCATAGCGGCGCTGTGTTAAATATGCGGTTCACGATATGTTGCGGCGCCTCGCCAAATCACAAGAAAACAATCTAATATCTTCGGAAATTGGTCGAATATATGCTGACATAGCCACCCTTAAGTTGCATTGGCTCAATTCAATATTGCATATTTGTAGAGACACCCTAGTGCCGCAGTGATATGTGGAATTGGGGACGGCCGAAGACGTGCCGGCCGAAGACGTGGGGACGTGCCATGTCTGCTGATGTCGCTCGCCTGAAGCAGCCGGCAGCTGCTTATCAGATGTACCACTCTCGTGTATCTCGTGTATCTCGTGTATCTCGTGTACCTCGTGCCCATTGGGTTATTATCGGATAACTGTAGCCTTTCTCGTCCTCCGCCAGTACCGCGACCGTCTCCTCAACGCTAACAATAGACAATCGAAAGCACTGCCTGTTTGTCTGGCGCGTCGAGGAGACGGTCGCGGTACTGGCGGAGTACGAGAGGCTACACTGCCCTTGTATTCCCACTGGTAGCGACTCCCATGAATGATGCATACTGTGAATCTAACATTTTGTTTTGCGTTTTCAGAGGATAAGTGTTCAATTTTGCTTACAAGATGGCCTCATATAATGAATGGAATGCCCTAAATGCATCTCCAGAATATATACTACCAGGTAAGTTTGTTTTTCGTCGAATGACTGAATTTCTTGATTCATATGCAATATGCATCTTAACCTTCGCCAGTGTAGGGGGGATGCCGCCCCCGGTTTTTCCAGAATAACTCACCTAAATATCAACCGATTGTGATGATACTTTCAGTGCCCTACTTTGCATCCATTTGACACGCACTCTAAAAATTTCGAACTTCTAACCCATATGACCAATGGCCTTTGACCTGTTTCTCAGGGTCGTGTTATGCGAAACTGGCGTCACGTAGTAACGATCCTTGAAACATGTGCAGTTCCCGAGTGTTTGTTGTTCAGGAGCATATGCAAAGGTGTTTTTAGGTGACACTTGTGGCTTTTGCAGAGATTGCGATCTCGATTAACCTTTTCAGAGGTCAACGGAGGTCACTGACCTTCGACGACCTCAGATGTTTTTTTCGTCTTCTGTCCGTTCCTAGTGCAGTTTGTGACGCTGATTTCAATTCTGGGATCCATATAACATGATTAAATGTTCCACTGGGGTCATGCGCTGCCAAAGGTCAACCGTGGTCACTGACCTCAGATGACCTGACATGACCTTTTTTAATTTGGTAGTGTTTAAGTCATTTTGTGATACTAGTTTCAAATTTGGCGTCTATTTAACATTATAAGATGTTCTTTTACGATTTTAGCTCGATAAGTTCTCATTTTTTACACATTTACGATTTGATATTTTGGCTTTGACATGACGTCAGAGGTCACCTAATGACACAGGACCTTTAAATCAGATGTCAATGGCTTCATCTCGTCACAAGCAACACGCTCGTTTTTTAATCGAAGCTCTAGCTCATTTAGGGGCGAAACGCCAAAGGGGGGGGGGTCGTACCTTCCCTACGGCCTACACGGTCACGCAGTGATATTGCCCTACACGGGCGAGGGCCGAGGTTTGAGTGAGAATAGGTAGTATTGGGTGGGACACATGGATTTATCCATTTGAGATAATCTAAGGCATGTTTTTTTAGCTGTTTTGTCGTCTTGGATTGGAAAACTATGGATAAGCTATGAGTGGATTGCGAAGGGATAAACGTGGATTATCCTACTTAAAATTGCATCACTTGGCTATCCTACAAAACAATTATCGTCTCGTTTTTGGGAAGCTATTTTTCCCCGTTTGGAGTTAAAATCAGTTTCCAGAGTATACATTTAAGTCATATCAGTGTGTTTTTTTGCCTTGTTGACTCTTCTTTGTGCCATGGTGAGCTTTCTTTTAGCCCGATCGGTATGAAATGCGAAACGGCGCTGTTTTCGACCGGCGTATGCCGATTGCTGAAGGTCCCGAGCCGCCATCTCTGATACGTTCTGAGTTTCAGCGTGGCAGGAGCGTTTTTGACCCTTCTCTGGGCCCTGGTTGACCTTCTTTGGGCCCGATTGGTATGAAAGGCCATTCGACACCGTTTCCGACCTTGCCGCGTCGTTTGGTGGAGGTGTCGTGTTCCTATCTGTGATAGGTTCTGAGTTTCAGCGTGGTGGTTGGTTTTTCCGATCTTTTTTGGGCCCTCGTGGACCTTTTTTGGCCGGATCGGTATAATGGCAAAACGGCACCCTTACAAGAACGAAGCTTTTGAATGGTGAAATAATGCTGTTTCTAGTTTGTGTAGTTGCTTGGTTTCAGCGTGGCAGTGCACGGCGGCATTGCAATGCATAAACCTCCGCACACCGTTATCGGCCCGAACGTCATACCTGGTATTACAAATAACGTGGTCCTTCCCATTGCGAGTAGGTGTGTTTTGTTAACCCGCGCCGGGCCGGGGGGGGGGCGTTTAGACGCCCCCCTCCAGTTTTCCGGGATATCGGGAAAACTGCGCGGCGCTGCCCCAGCCTCTCTATTTTGTATGACTTCAGGTCATGCAGGTCAGGTCACCAGGCCGGTCATGCACCCTGCTCACAAAAAAGTGCCGGGCCGCTTACGAAAGCCAGAGTTTTTTTGTTGATTCGGTTCGGACTTACAGGATTTCACGAGGCAATCCACTACCTATAGTTTATATCTCGGATTTTTCATATCGTGACTAAGGTCAGTCATTTTCCTGAACCATTTTCATTAATAAGTCAAATGGAAAATTAAAAATGCTTCTCCATTCGTAGGATACGCATGATATAGCCCAATTCCTTCTGTATCATGTTACTTACTAGCATTCTTGAAGAACCGAGGTCAGTTCATTCTTCTGGTATCCTACAGGCGCTAGCCGAGGTCATCCGAGGTCACAACACCTTTTTGTCAATAACTCTCCGAATACATTGAGATAGAGAATTGAAAACAGCACCAGTGTGTTTATCTCGTCAAGACGCGTCTCCCAATGTAAAACAATGAGCCTTATGGTCACGCACTTGACCTTGACCTGATGTCAAATAGGTTGAACCACCTGGTAATCATATACATGATTCCAGGCGCCTTGACGAGACAAACACGCTGGTGTCACAATCTTTTTCCCTATTCACTGACGTAAAACAGTTATTCCTTGACACATTTTTGGCAAAAAATAGACCTTTTGACTTCGATGACCTCTGGAGGCCCAAAATTGACCTGAAAAAATTTTTGAGGGCCTGGGTGCGATGCAAATTAAATAGTTAATTTTGCGTCTAACTTGTTTGCTCCTAGCTACATAGTTTCCGAAGAAATGGGGTATCTGGAGCTAAGTCCAAATCCTGGAAATTTTTTACCTTTGATGACCTCCGGGACCCTAATATCGACCTGATAAAATGTTGCACTGAAATAGTTCGAAAATCCGCTTTTGACGAGCTCTCGAATGGTGTTTTTGGTTTATGTCTAGGTCCCATAGGAGCCGAAATAGAAGGGGGCGTCGAAACGCCCCCCCCCCGGCCCGAGGAAGGTGGCGCCGAGCACCGGCCCGGCGCGGGTTAAAGAGGACATCAAAATGCGGCATCTCTGGCGCAGTTAAGTTTATATTGCCATCATAGAAAGCATTTGCTAAGCTGCTTGCATACATACATAAACTCAAATATAATTGTAACTCGAGTATGGAAAACTCTTGGGCACCCTTCCTAGTTTCTACCAATGCCTTACAGAGAACAGCGGGATCTCAGCGAGGGGTGCTTAGACCATTTCGAGTAGGAGCGTTGATATGTCAAACGGTAGCCAATTTACATAGACAGCAATTTCAACTTCCTTCTTACCGTGTGAATGTCGTATTTGTATGACGTCATTATCTTCTTCAAAAGGCGTCTTCAGCATGGCTATACCATGACATATAACCAGGAGAATAGTCTCCCACATATTTGAGGGGGGGGGGGGCGGGGTGGGGGTGACCATAATCCATTTTTATTCCTGTCGCTGGCGAACTCTATTGGTGTCTAGACGCCAAACTATAATATGTAGGATGAAACTGATTTCACCATGTTAACTCGCCATTGGCGTGGGGGGGGGGAACGCCCCCTGATGGATTTTCGCAATCTGCGTCTGTGTATTTTAGGTACTTGATGCCTTCACGCTTTGGCGATGGAGAGTATTGTTTTCCTGTTTCACCCCGTATGCAAATATCTGATCTAGTTGGAACTTGGAACAGAGGGGATGTAAAATTCGAAAACTGGATGTGGACAGGCCGGTAAAAGTGTGTACGAGACCTACCACCTCGTTCTCGAAGGTGCTATTGCAGATAATTGTCACACAAACCCTGACAACTGTGAATAATTACATGATATAGTTTCCTTTTCTGCTATTGCTGACTTTGGTTGTTCTTTTTTTTTGCGGCCAGATGACCCACAGATCCTGAAAAACCTGATCTGGGATGTTACAGAGGGTCAAAGAGGACACAGGACCCGACAAGGAGCCACAGGAGCCACAGACCCACTAGCTTCTACCATTCCAGCTACCGCAGGTAATATAATCACTCTGATACGGCATATTTGCGTTGCCTTGCGATGTCAGTGTAACAAACTGCAAATGATTATATTTCGATCTCGATAAACGAACTCGTAAGGCTAAGCAAGATATTTTTTTGGATGCTTAGCAAATCGCTCCATTCATCGTTCGATTCATCAACCGCATGAATGCCTGATGCTGCGTAATTGATTTATTAAAAATCGTACAAATGAAGCATGTTGACATGCTTTTAGGGAACAGTGTGAGCTGAACAGATGAATGTATTCACAGTATTTGCTGTGAGTCGGAGTGCCGACTGCCGAGAACCGTGTTTTTCTTCGTTCTCACTGCATACTGTTGAGTAATTCCTCCCCGTATGTTTTACTGGGACTGAACCAAGCTGCGGTATGAAGCGCCAAGCGTTTCGTTTCCGTAAGATATGGCCTGACCTTTGCAGATGATGTCAAGCCTGATTTCACCATACGTGTGAAAGTATATGATGAGGTTTTCGACGCTGCTGCTGCTTCTTCTTCGCCTGCACACGGTACGAACATCTCGTTGATATATCTGTAAATAACCGCCAAAACGCCTTTACGGGCGTCTTTGCATTTCCTCGGAGTATGAGACATGAAGCAGAAGTCCGCCCGTGCGCACGTGTTGTGACTTGAGTTGCACTGCATGACAAATTACTAACAGAGGATGTACACAAATTGTATTTGGTCACTGGTCAGGTCCAGTTATTTCCGAAACCTGAAATATGGAGGTATACGTGCGCACGTTCATACTGGCGTTCACCCACTCGTACAGTCTGCACATCGAACATCTCACCTGCTGATTTATGTATTGCACATTTCACCTGATGACAACACTGTCCATCAAAGGGAATCGTTTGAAGAGTCCACCTGGGCCGGGGTGGCGATGGGTCATCCATGGGAGGAGGACCTCTCCAGCCATGCGCGGCCTCACACTGAGTACGCATAGTCCACATTGTGCTGTTCATATTTCCTGCTAGAATGAAGAGTGAACTTATTCGCGTTGCACAACCATTGTGCAGTAGTCGCTACGTGATAGTGACCTAACCTCTGTCCGAACAGACTCCGCTGGCCCGCCGCTATCGTCCATGCGACCTTCACCAGCGCCACCTGTGTCGCGGCCGGCCCGACGGAAGCGACCTCTACTGCCGCCGCCTTCCTGCTGGTCTTCTGACAGCGGCGATGACTGGAGCAGCGGTGATGACCTGAGTCCGCCGCGGCGTGTGCGGTCGGAAGCTCAGCAGAGGGAGCGGAGGGTCCGCTCCTCCGCCAGACGCAGTGCTCCCAGGAACAAGCCACTGACGAAAAAGACAGCGACTGAGTTTGTGGTCACGTCTTACGCGGTGAGTGGTGGTTACTCTGTTTCTGCTGGGGTTCTCTCGCTGGGGTTCTCTGTGTCGTGCGAGGTGAGTGGTGGTTACGCAGTCCCTCTCTGTTCCTGCTGGGGTTCTCTGTGTCGTCCGAGGTGAGTGGTGGTTACGCCGTCCCTCTCTGTTCCTGCGGTTTCCTCTGTGTCGTCCGAGGTCGGAGTGGTGTTACGCGCTCCTCTCTGTCTGCTGGGGTTCTCTATGTCGTCCGAGGTGAGTGGTGTTTTACACCGCCCCTTCTCTGTTCTGCTGGGTTCTCTGTGTCGTCGAGGTGAGTGGTGGTTACGCCGTCTCTCTCTCGTTCCTGCTGGGTTCTGTGTCGTCTGAGGTGAGTGTGGTTAACCGCCGTCCTCTCTGTTCCTGCTGGGGTTCTCGTGTTCGTCCGACGTGAGTGGTGGTAGCCGTTCTCTCAGTTTCCTGCTGGGGTCTCTGTCGGTCCGGGTGATGGGGTATACGCCGTCCCTCTTGTTCTGCTGGGGTTCTCTGTGTCGTCCGAGTCAGTGGTGTATGGTGTAGTTAATAGAATATGGTGGTCATTAAAAGGGACACTGTCCACTCAAAGTAAAATTTGATATTTGAAAAGAACAGCGAATCGATAAAGCCACCATGAAGTCCGCTTTTTTTTTTTTTTTTTCGCGCCCCAGTCCGCCCAATATCGACGTTCAAAGTTCAGTTCTCCAGCCAATGAGGTCGAGAGTCCGCCACCAACTACTACCAAAATGATAGGCATGAAGGAAATAATGTAAAGAAGGAAAAGGTAATGTAAAAAAGTTTTTTTTTTAACTTTTTATGAAGGGATTTTGATCTTCTCAGCATTGATGAGTTTTCCCGACCGAGGTTTGCTTATGATTGGTCCTTGATTCCGGGATACCAATGGAAAAGAGTCCTGGTTCACTTTCCATGGCACACGACTCAATATGCGGCAGATGCGGTAATTCATTAACAGGAACCACCCCATGTATCAAGCGCATCGGCGTCCTCATCAATTGCAATAAGCGACCGCTGACGGTCTGGTCAGTTTCAAGTTGGATATCCTTACGCTGTGATTACAGAATTGAGAGCAACGCTTCATGTACGTCAGTTGGTGTTAATGAAAATCGTAAAACAGTTTTTAGATTCTTAAAAGAATGAAATAAGATTTTTTTTTGCTATTTGCGCTTTTTGGATAAGCAGTTTAATGGCAAGTACAAATCATCAAGTGGTCCTTAGGTCTTGTTTAAGCCTGTTTTTGCGATATCATCCGGAAGAGGCAGTGTCCCTTTAATGTATTATGGTTCATTTCAGCGTCAGCCACACTCAGCAGCAGCAGCAGCGAGGGACCTGACCGCGGGGGACAAGGCTCAGCAGCCCCAGGAAGAGGAGGAGGAGGTCCACAGACGATCGCCATCACCGCCATATGACTTCCACGGATTTACTCAGGAGGACCAGTACAAGTAAGAATGGCTCAGTTACGGCAATACATTTTCCAAATATTTAGTAAGCGTGGTCACCTCAAGTTTTACTACAGATCTATAATTTCGATGGTATATCCACGATACAAATAGTTTTTACAACACAATGAAATGGTAAATAATTGATTTCAGTCGATCCTTCTGTGAAAAACTCAATTGGAATCTGACGGCATCCTGCAAAAACACTAAGTCTATGCTTGATCTACCCTATAATTCCGCGTTTCTAGTTTGACATGTTAACATAATATCTGATCACCTTCATTTATAAAGTAAAGCATTGATATTCTCGGTTTGTTAATTTATGACTGATAAACTATGGCATCTTAAGTTTGACTTAAGGTTTAGGTAGGGCGAATTTCTGCATTTGTTTTAAGTGAACTTGGGATTCCGATGAATCCCTTTGGAAAAATGCTTATGATCTAATATGATTTCAATGCATCCTCAATTTCTTAGAACGGTTCTAGTACTGACGTATCACTCAGTATTATTCAAATACTGAGTGAACATGCGTGTCATCAGGATCAGAATACAGGTCTAAAGCCAATGGCGTCTATCTTTGCCAAATTGTGATGATAGTCGACTTGTATTGAGGTGAGTTTTGGGGGTATTAACGTGTTTCGTTTCTCGATCGCTTGGTTGGATCGGTGATGGTTGTGTGCTCCGCTGCAGCTTTCTTAAGTCTAAAACAAACACAATATTCTAATTCTATAGTTATGGTACCGTAGACTGTAGAGAAGCTTCCTTCCCATGGATTGCATTTGAGTCGCAACAATTGTCTAAGAAACGTGTGCCATATGATTTTGCAGCGTGAAGGTTTACTCCGACACGAAATTTTCTGATTCGATGTCATCAACTCAAATATTAAAAATTAACTTTTTATTAAATTGAGCACTGTTTGCGAGAGACAAATGTCATAATCGTGTTCGGCAGTAATTATTTCATATTTTTCACCACAAGCCGCGTACATTTGACTAGTTTTTGGGAAGGTGATAGTGTTCCTTTAACCCTCGCCCTACGGGAGCGTTTTTCACCTTCGCCCTACGGGGGGGGCTGCCAGGCCACCCTGCTAACTTCCAAACCAAGCAACATAGAGCAACGCGGAAAAACAGCATGCTGCCTGTCATGTGAGGAATCGAATGTAAATCATTTTTTGGTTTCAGGTCAACGGGTGACCTTCCAGGTCAACTGAAAGTCATAGAATCGACCACGTCCAAAAATAGCGATTTTACTCAGACCGTCGTAATGATAAAAGTAATACAAATAAAATGATTTGGTTAGCGTCAAGCTGTTGGTATTTTAATTAGCTATCTGACCATATATCTATTTTTAGGTCTGGGTTAGTGAATTACCTCTTAGGTCACGGAAATTGTCACCATAGATTATTATTGCTATGGGCGAGTAACATTAGAAACACCTGAACTCGATCACGTCCAGAATAGCGATTAGAAAACCTGGTACAAGTATATATAACATGCCCGATTAAATATATATTGCCGTACACGTGGCATCATACTTTACTGCAGACAAATCAATGTGACAAATACACAAATAACATGTTCGACATTGATCATCACAGACATGGAGACCTGAGGATGGACTACGCCTGAACCTGTTGTCTCTTGTTTTTCGTTTTCTCATTAACATATGCAATAGTATAAGGCTGTGGTTTGTATTGGCTCAGTTGTATATCAATATATCCCGTTAGCGGTATTTTGTTTGCTTACTCGGTCCTGTGCGTTACTTGTTGCAGGACGTCTGCCGTCCCGGAAGGGGAGCTTTGAGCTGCTGGTGGACCTCACGCACACTTCTGCGCGAAGGGAGCTGAACATCAACGGTGCAGACAATGCCAGGAAGACTACCGTCCCGCCCCGTCGTCCTGAGGGCGTCGTTCTCAGGTTCGTACATTCTGTGTTTCCGAAGATTATGAGGACCGACGTATCGGTCCATTTCGATGTGGCGGTCTCTTGGGTTGAGAACAGCCGTAAGTCGGCTCTGGACAGTTCTGTCAAAACCTGTCAGTCTAGTCCCTGAGTTGTTTGCTCGCACTGCATTGGGAGAGGGTGGGAGGGGGTATTTTCGGTTCGGGATGTGAGTGACTTTGTTTGGGACCGGGCTGGTACATTCTGGAAAAGTTAATATTGTTGGGATCTGGAATTCAATAGATCTGAGGTGGCGATCTGAGGTGTGATCTGGAATTCAGATACAAACTTGATGAGTCAAATTGAGTCGACTCAAATATATTCGAGTCAAGTTGATTAAATTTGGTAAAACTGCACCTTGAGGAGTCAATTTAATTTGTATAAATAGCACTTGAGTCAATAGTCGAATTGATTCATTTTTTAAAAACAGTACTTGAGTCAAGAGTTGAGTCAGTTATTCTGCTGTTGAGTCATGCTTGAGTCGGCTCCAAAACAATTGGAGTCGTTACAAGTCTGGTCTCCCCCACATCCCTTACCTCTCCAGCCACGCGCGGCCCAACACTGACAAAATACGCATAGTCTACATTGTGATGTGGTAGCAAAACACATTATTTCCCGCTAGAATGAAGAGTGAACCTATTTGCGTTGCACAACCGGCGTGCACTATTCGCTACGTGACTGTGACCTGACCCCTGTCCGTCCAGATTCCGACGGCCAGCCGCCACCGTCCATGCGACCTTCACCAGCGCCACCTGTGTCGCGGCCGGCCCGACGGAAGCGACCTCGAGCAGCGTCTCCTTTCAGCTACTATGATGACTGGAGTCCGCCCCGGTGCGTGCGGCCGGCTCGGCAGCGGACCCGTCGCTCTTGGCGACGCAGTGTTGCCAAGAGCAAGCCACCGGCGAAAAAGACAGCGACTGAGACAGAGGTCACGTCTTCCGAGGTGAGTGGGTATACGCCGTCCCTCTCTGTTCCTGCGGGCTCTGTGCCCGTCCGAGTGAAGTGTGTTACGGCCCGTGCCCTCTCTGTTCCTGCTGGGTTTCTCTCGTTTCCTGCTGGGGTTCTCTGTGTGTGCCGAGTTAGTAGTGGTTACGTCTCCGTCTCTGTTCCTGCTGGGCGTTCTCTGTCTCCTGAGGTGAGTGGTGTTACGTCGTCCGTCTCTGTTCCTGCTGGGTTCCTGTGTTCGTCCGAGTGAGTAGTGGTACGTCCGTCCGTCTCTGTTCCTGCTGGGTTATCTGTGTCTTTCGAGGTGAGTGGTGGTTGACAGCCGTCCCTCTCTTTCCCTGCTGGTCTCTGTGTCGCCGAGGTAAGTAGTGTTACGGCCGCCCTCTCTGTTCCTGCTGGGTTCTCTGTGTCTCCGAGTGAGTGGGTTTACACGCCCTCTCTGATTCCTGCTGGGGTCTCTGTGTCGTCGTAGGTGAGTGTGGTTAGCCGCCTCCTGGTCCTGCGGGTTCTCTGTGTGCGTCCGAGTGAGTGGTGTTACGCCGTCCGTCTCTGTTCCGCTGGGTCTCTGTGTCGCCGAGTGAGTGTGGTTACGGCGGACGTCCCTCTCTGTTCCTGCTGGGGTTCTCTGGTGTCGTCCGAGAGTTGTGGTTACGCCTGTCCCTCTGTTCCTGGCTGTGGGTCTCTTGCTCGTCCAGTGAGTGGTGTTACGGCCGCCCCTCTCTCTTCCTGCTGGGGTTCTCTGTTCGTCCGAGGTGAGTGGTGTTACGCCGTCCTCTCTGCTCCGCTGGGTCTGTGGCGCCAGGTGAGTGGGGTTACGCCGTCTCTCTCTGTTCCTGCTGGGTTCTCTGTGTCGTCCGAGGTGAGTGGTGGTTACGCCGTCCCTCTCTGTTCCTGCTGGGGTTCTCTATGTCGTCCGAGGTGAGAGTGCGTGTTAGTATTTCTCGTCCCATATATGCCATACATGGGTCGTCAAGTGGTCGCAGTGCTACGCAACAGCCGCTTAGAAAAGTCCCTTTATTGCGACCGCTTACAATGCATCAAACTCCAAAATTAGAGCGCTCTATTTTTGGAGCATTTCCCTACTGTGTCTTCAACTGATATAGTAATACGTCGTGTGAATGTAATTATACAAGTTACTGCTCCGAAGTTTGTTTTTTGGTGCTATTTCTGGTGGATGGTTTCAGCTTTTACTCTAGTTTTGAAACAGCCTTAGCAGAGTTATTGTATTGTGGTTCATTTCAGCGGCTGCCACACTCAGCAGCAGCAGCAGCAGCAGCAGCAGCATGCAGCAGCAGCAGCAGCGGTGAGAGACCTGTCCGTGGTGGACAAGGCTCAGCAGCTTCAGCAGCTTCAGCAGCCTCAGGAAGAGGAAGAGGAGGAGGTCGGCCAACGACCGCTAGCACCGCCGTATGACATCATCGGATTCCTTGAGGAGGACCAACGCAAGTAAGAATGGCTCAGTTACGGTAATACATTTTCAAAATATTAAGTTGGTTTGGTCACCTCAAGTTTGACTGCATATCTGCAAACTTGATTGCATATCCACGAACGATACTAATAGTTTTAACGACACACTGCTATGTTTAATCATTGATTCCAGTCGATCCTTCTGTCACAAGCTTATTTGGAATCTGACGGGATCCTGCAAAAATATTACAACTTTAACTTGTTATGGAATTGAGCACTTTTTGCGAGAAAAATGTCATAATCGTGTTTGGCAGCAATTATTCATATTATGCAGTATGCACCACATGCGGCGTACATTTGACAACTTTTGGGAAGATAATAGAGCCCTTTAACTCAGCTGTTTCCTCAGTGCCAGTGATATGGTCACGTGAGACCGTGTTTTGGTCATAACACTCACTCATACATGGGTCCCGGGCTCGAATCCTATATCGAATAAAACTACTTTCTGTCCGGCGATGCCCCAAAGCATTGCCCCGTGCATAATAGTGTGCTGAGTTGTCATTATGGTTAGGTGATCACATTTCAGTACATGATTTTCTAGCAGTGTATTGGTGCTTAAAGGCATAGTGCCACCTCGCAGGCCAATATCGAGTTTCTGGTGTGTATCAGTAGATTAACCGTGTCCGATTTCACCTGCATAGTCTGGTTCCCGCCGAAACTGCCCCCATTAGATAAACAAATACATTAGCACCTTTAATGATTGGCAATCATTTGTAAAATTTGAGTCGCCTCCTCATTATTTTGAATGACTTCTTTGCGTAATATAGTTTTCTTTTGAATGTTGCAAACTCAACATCACCGTTCCCGTCAGTGAACTTTAAAATTAAAATGTTTATGCAGTTAATTATGTTGTCAATAGTTTTAGTTTTTAATGATCGAAATAGCAAGAATG
>VOPJ01012077.1:0-18937 GCA_014673585.1 Semibalanus balanoides
TCGTCTGCAGCGAATTGTAAACCATGATGCTCACCGACATTCGCTTGGCGTCTGCCGTCAGTCTTAACTAGCATGACTTCTTCTAGACCATCAACTTGCACATGCACATAGGCTTCGCTGCCCATGCGTTCAATCAAAATGATCTCGCCTTGAATGCTACCAGATCCAGCTTCACAGAGCTGAATATGCTCTGGGCGAATGCCAAGATCTACAGCTTGTGGTGTAATTTCACTCGCATTGCGCAGCATCGATGCGGGGCAGACAATGGGAGTATCTACTTTATAGCTCTCGCCCTCAATTTGCGCGCCATCTGTGGCATCGACTTTAGTCAATTTGGACGGCAGAATATTCATTTTTGGCGTACCGAATAAACTCAGCAACAAAACGGTTTGCTGGATTTTGATAGAGCGACATTGGCTTACCGACTTGCTCGATAATACCATCATGCAGAACCACAACTTTGTCGGCTAGTGTCATTGCTTCTATCTGATCATGGGTCACATAGATCATTGTCGTCTTTAAGCTTTGATGTAGCTGAGCTAGCTCAATGCGCATCTTGACCCGAAGCGCGGCGTCTAGGTTAGAGAGTGGCTCATCGAAAAGGAACAACTTGGGCTGACGCACAAATCGCTACAAAATCGCCACACGTTGACGCTGACCACCAGAGAGTGCCCCAGGTTTACGGTCTAATAAAGGTGTTAATTGCAAGCGATCTGCGGCGGCATCTACTGCCGCTTTAGTCTCAGCTTTAGATTTCTTGGCAAGCATTAACGAGAAAGCCAGATTCTCACGTACTGTCTTATGCGGATAAAGTGCGTATGACTGGAACACCATCGCTAGGTCACGCTCTGAGGGCGCGATATGGGTGATTTCTCTACCGTCTAGTTGTACTTTGCCGCTGGTGATGACTTCTAGTCCAGCGATAAGACGCAGTAATGTTGACTTACCACAGCCTGATGGACCGACAAAAACGCAAAAACTCACCTTCGTCTACTTGTAGATCTACACCTTTGATAACATCGGTTGTGTCAAAAGACTTTCTGATATCCTGGAGGTCTAAATAACTCATTTTACTTCCTAATTTTTTACTAATTTTTATTACTTAACTGCCCCAAAAGTCAGACCCTGTACGAGCTGCTTTTGGCACATCCAACCTAGAACGACTATCGGGGCGCATGCTAGAGTCGATGCGGCAGATAGCTTGGCCCAGAACAATCCTTCAGGGCTAGAGTAGGAGGCAATGAGCGCTGCTACGGTTCCCGCATTTGCGGCGGTCAGGTTCAAAGACCAGAAGGCTTCGTTCCAACTTAAGATAATGGCTAACAATGCTGTAGAAGCTATACCACCTAAGGATAGAGGTAATAGCACGTGACGTATTTCATCCCAAGATTTCGCGCCATCTAGCTGCGCCGCTTCTAATATGTCTACTGGTATGTCCTTGAAGTAGGAATATCAGCTCCATAAGATGGTAGGTTTCACTATGAAGATAATGGTTTTAATGTCCGGTTAAGAATCTAGGCAAGCGCTTAATCCTACTGACTATTAGAGTTAGATTGGTAGTTATACTAATCCCACCGCAGGAAGCGATCTTTTGTGTAGAGAGCATTCCATATGTCAAATGTTTTTAGTATTCGATCGTTTGTCTGGGGTGAAGATGCCATTGATTGTTATTGCTAGTCAGGTATGGCTATCATCAGCCCTAGATATATGTGCGCCAGATTAGGGCAGTAAATAATTGATGGTAAATGTCGCAGATCTTCATGTAGGTCCACACGCTTCTTTGCATGTAGTGAAAGTTCTCTAGTCGTTGGCGTAATATGAGTAATGCGGTCGGTGAGTCGAATTGTGCTTGCCTGCTTCATGTTTTTGAATGAAGTCGAAGCACCTATCTCAGAGATAGTAATTATGATTAACAATGGGGCAGTGTTGGCGATAATCCATGCAATGCGGCTCTCGAGTATTAAAGGTTGTGGCGTAAACTTGTTGTTGTTGTATAGTTTCATAGTTTTCTCCCGTAGCTCTTTAAATATCCATATCCAGATTTTTTTTGCGCGATCATTACGCTGACATAGGTTAATATTTGAGACGAATTGTGGCGAGGAATTATTACAGCGAAAGCTAGTCCGACTCTGCTGAGTTGCATACTCTACAGTGCATACTGATCCAGTGTGCTTGGGTATTTAGATTCTAGTGATCACTAAGTTGGTGCTATCTGATATATCTTCTCTGGACTGCCGCCTGTGGTAACGGTGTAGTCTCTGGCAAAAAAATAGCGTAGCAAAAATATGGTCTCTGATTCATATCACGTACCGCGATATGGGTCTGGCAAGATGCGGTGCGTGAAGATGGCGGAATATTTAGTTGCCTCAATCTCTTGGCGTCCGTCCATCGATGCCCTTCTTTGTTGCTCTCTGTCTAGATCTTGGCTAAGTGCAGTGACAAATAACTGTCGAGTGCAGTGTCTAAATTAGGCAAGCCACTTGCCATAGAACCTCATCATAAATGATCGGAGCTAGAGGGTATGTGCTAAGCCCAGATGCAATTAGGCTCTAGACCGTAAATATGCTGAAATAGCAAGGCGAAGTGATGGATCATTGTACGGATTTAACAGCTATGTTTTCCAGATCAGGGCTATTAACTGTTGATGTATGAAAATGTGAATCAGGTAAGATTACGACTTAATTTCTCTTCTGCAAAATAAGGTCCTTTGTATGAAGTCATCGAAGCACAGTAGCTGGATTATCCTAGCTATAAGCGTTATCATATTCGCTAAATACCGGCGACAAGTGAATACAGGTGTTTTTAAAACCGCGGCCAGTTTAATGCTGGATCGGTTATAATAAAAATGTCGTAGTTTGACCAGCCGTTAAACCCTGTCCTTTCTGGATAATTGAGGTTGTAGCGAATGGTTGAGAAATAGATAGTCATACTCAGTGGTACGATCATCCAAAGGAGTAATACCACAACCGAGGGCATCAGCATCAGTTTTGCGGCTTTTGATGGTTGTTTCATAGCGTTTTTACAGTAGTTAAGGGAGAGTCTGAAGTCTGAGAGAAACAAGGTGTGCTGAGTTCAGGAGCTGCAGCACACCTTTGGCTTAGTGCTTATGCGGAGATAAGCGAATTAAGCTGAATACAGGCTAGTAGTAACCGGCCTTACGCATTTCGCGATCTGCTGCAGTTTGAGCAGCATCTAGCGCTTCTTTAACAGTAGACTTGCCCGCTAATGCTGAGCTGATTTGCTGGCCAGCAGCTGTACCAATTGCTTGGAACTCAGGGATAGCAGCAAACTGCACACCGATATAAGGCGATGGCAACATAGTGCTATTGCTAGGATCAGCAGTGCCGATAGCAGCTAATTCTGCGTCAGCGAAAACAGCAGCTTCTTTGAACTTAGCATTCTCATAAGTAGACTTTCTGGTGCCAGTAGGTACTGAACCCCAACCGTTAGTCTCGCCAACTAGGTTGATGTAGTCTTTAGAAGTTGCCCAGTTAATGAATTTCTGTGCTGCTTCGTTCTTTTGAGTGCCAGCAGGTACTGCTAGTGCCCAAGACCATAGCCAGTTCGCGCCGCGATCTGTTAATGCGACAGGAGACTGTGCAAATGCGATTTTGTCAGCAACTTTGCTTTGCGCAGAATCGGTAACAAATGATGCTGCGATAGTTGCATCAATCCACATGCCACACTTGCCTTCGTTGATCAACGCTAGGATCTCGTTGAAGCTGTTAGAGCTTGAACCTGGAGGGCCAAAGCTAAGTTAACAAATCAACTAGTTAACTCACGGTGTGTTGCCATGCAGCGCCTGTTTATAGTTGAGGCATCCTTTTTCGTCAGAACAAACGTGCATCAAAAGAGTTTGCCATTGTAGTAACGAACGCCATGTTGTCGCCCCAGCCTGGCTTGCCACGCAAGCAGATGCCATAAACGCCATTCTCTGGATCGTGGATAGCAGCAGCTACGTCACGTACATGACCCCAAGTTGGGCGATCATTTAGCTCCATGCCAGCTTTCTCAACCAAGTCTTTACGATACAGATCTATTGTAGCTCTGTCACCAGTACGAAAGGTTGCATGCCGTAAGCATAAGTACCATTCATTGGTTCTCAGCACCTGCGATGCTGGCAATATATCTATACCTAATTCAGCGATTCGTAGTTTGAATCAGCTGTCGATTGGGATTTACCAGCCTTGTCGCACTCCCAGATTAGGTAGTCTCGTAAGCATGCCGATTAGTCAATGATGTCAACTGACCGGCCGTTTGAGTCGCGATGGTCAGTAGGTTTACCTCGTCTGGCGAAGAGCAGCTGTTTCTTCTTCTAGAGTTTACTCAGTGTTTAATGTTTATATCTGGATTGGCCTTCGACTTGCCAGAAAGCTTCTGCATCGCGATCATTGTGACCGTTGTTTACAGTGGAGCGATGGTTTAAGCTCAGTTTCCGCATTAACCTAGCATAGTGTAGGCTATAGGCCAGTGCCTGATATGGTGATGATCATGCACGTTTTGGCGCCAATCCTGTTTGTAATTAAAATTTCATAAATTTCTCCTAAAAGGGCCTTTAATGTATCATTAAGATTTTTGTTGAGTTAGACATTTGGTCCTGTGATGTGAACCATAAGAGTACCAATGGAAGCTGATTTGTATGATTACAATAGGACTTGAGAGTGATGAAATTTTTGTTGGAGTCTATATTTATTTGATCAGGTTAATTATCGTATTTAGTTTATGAAAATAGCTTTGGTGTGTTGTAAATTACAAAATAATCTTAAACGGATTGTTGTTGTGTTTTTATATTCTTAAAGATCAGTATATGAAGTGGGTCTTAGTATTGCTTTTTTTTTAATACTATTGATAAAATTAAAATATAAATAATATAAATATTGAAAGGCAAAAGCCTGATCGGAAGGAGTTAAGAACAGATAGAGGTAATATTAGCCTCTATCTATTACTGATGAATCAGAGGCAGTATTTATAGCTCGGCTAAAATAGTTTCTGCATCAGAAACTTCAAATTTACCACCAGCATCAATATGTAGGCTAGTGACGACACCGTCTTTAATAATCATAGAGTAACGCTGAGGTGAAGCGTAACGGCCTAGTCCCGAGCTTTCTGATTAGGTTGCGCTACATACTAGAGTTCTGCGCGTTCTTTAGTGAACTCCCGACTTTTCCATCGCTAAAATCATCATATCTTTGGCTTCATTCGTCATTTTGGTCAGCGCTGCCTCCAAGCTGGACATGACGAAGGCGTCATTGATGTTATAACTTACAGGTTCGATTGCATTCAAGCTGCTCTTTTCTTTGATTTTGTCAAAGCAGGTTTTGACTTACAAGGCTCAGGCTTACGTGGGCTGGTAGGCAAGTAGTTCTGTATTGTCACCTGGTGATGGCAACAAAAACATACGGTTTTGCCTGCAGGTTAGTGAAGGTTTGTAAAGGTACTATAATAGTATTTTATTTTTTTTTTTTTATTTTTAATTTTTAGTTAATTTTTTTTCTCTTTATTTCTTATTTTTAGTTCAAAATTAGTTTTGAATTGGTTATATTTTTATTTATGTTTTTGCACGTTTTTTTTAGAATAGTATTTTATTCTATAAGTGATATATTTTTTTTAGTTTTATTAGATTTTGTATTGAAAGATTTTTTTTAAAATATGTGTTATCTTTTATGTATTATCTGTATTTTTGATTATATTGATTTTGTTAGTTTTTTTCAGATTTATGAAAAAGAATAATTATAGACAGAAACAAAATAATATATAAATAAGTTTAATTATTGATATTTTTGTATTATAAATGAAATTTGCTAGTTATATCTTATGTTTTCTATTTTTTTTATTGAATTTTATTATAGTTTATTATATTTGAATTTTAATTTATAGATTTATGTTTATTATTAGTATTTTAATTGTTTCTTTGATTTTTGTTGATCTATATTTTTTTATATATGAATTTAAGCTTTTTATTATTTACTGTTAAAGTATTTTATAATTTTATTTAAATGTGTTTTTTTTTTTTTATGTAATTTTTATTTTAAAACAAAACAACGGTTTTGCCAGCAGAGAAAGTGGCCATATTGAAGTCTTCAGGGCCATTTTCGCCCATGATCTTTAAGTTTACGTCTGGTATTTTGTCGCCAATTTGTATGCTCATTATTTTCTCCTTAATGATTGAATTGCGAGAAGCATCTCTACTGAGATAGTGGATCAATTCTACACGATTTTTTACCGATAAAGCATGATCTATCGGCTTATATGTGGAATGTTTATCTCTGTCGATGAGATTCTGTTAAAGATTTGCAACTATCTGCCATTGCATGGTTTCGCCTGCTCTAAGAGGAACTAGCGGGTCGGCTTCATTGCCGAAGGCATTGGGAATAGTCCAGTTTGTTCTCTGTAGATGGAATCTTGCTGTGTTCGGTAAGCTATAGAAGTCAGCTCCATGAAGCTGGCGAAAAGCCTCCAAATTTGTCGAGGTCATGATTGACTCAGAAAGCTTCCATGTAAAAGCGGGATGGGCATGGTAGGGCCGAATTGCAACCGGCACAACCTATCTTATCACTTTCTTAGATTCTTGCTATTTGGTGCGCTGTCGGTACCTTAAAAATACCCGGGTTACAGCCACTGTCCAACCAGTTCTAATAAAGCCTGTCGGTGCTGTCGCTCTTGAGGATAGTAAACAGTAAAAAGTGCGGCCGTATTCCTCCAGGACAATTGGCATTTGCGATTGTAGGAGTAAGTGGTTGCCGTAATGTACAGCGAATGTCACTTGGCCAGATGCCATCAATTGAGCGGCTTTGCTTCCGTGGTAGGCCCATGACGATTTTAAGTTCAGGAAAGTCACGGACTAGAGGTATTAAAACACTGTCTATATACAGTGCCTCACGGTCAAATATATCCACATCTCCAGTCACTTCGCCATGTACTAGCAGCGCATGTTTTAACTGCTGCATGGGCCTCTAGGGCTTGGCTAATTCTTTGGGCGACGCTTAGTTACCCCGGCCCAAGCAGAGTTCGTAGTGGCGCCGCAGGGTACAATTTGGCAGCACACCCCGGCTGCTTTTGGCTTCTTTAATAACATCTGCCCAGTGGGTTTCATCGGTGAGATACAGTGTCATTAGCGGGCGAAAACCAGACACCAGCGGCTTGTGAGATTCGTTGTTGGTAGACAGTTGCCATATCAGCGCTGGTAACTGGTGGTTTGAGGTTAGGCATGATGATAGCTCTACCAAAAACTGCAGCGGTATGGGGTACTACCAATCCCAGCATATCTCCATCTCTGACATGTAAATGCCAATCATCGGGTTGGGTGATCGTTAGACTGGTTGCGCTGTTCATCAGATGTGATCCTTACTCTGGGAGTTAAAAATTTGGTGGGTTTTGTAGGGGGTATTGCTAGGGTAAATAGCTCAAAACGGTGCCGATAAAAACCGTCAGTCCAACCCAATTGTTATGTAAAAAGGCTTGAAAGCATGGCAGCCGCTGGCGGTCTTTGATCAGCCATTGTTGGTAACTGAAAAGACAGACGACAATAGCGATGGCGATATAAAAAATAGTTGGCAACTGGCTTTGCTGAGCAAAGATCCACAGTAAAATTACCATCAATAGTTGCAGCAAGCCGATGATGAGTCGATCGGCTTTGCCAAACAGAATAGCGCTAGATTTCACACCGATTTTCAGATCGTCTTCGCGATCGCTGATTGCATAGCAGGTGTCATATACCATCACCCAACACCAGTTGATTGCCATCAGTAACCAGGCCTGCCAAGGGATTTGGTTTTGTATCGCCGCGAATGCCATAGGGATGCCAAACGAGAATGCCAGACCGAGATGTGCTTGGGGTAAGGAATGAAACCGTTTCATAAACGGATAACTGACCGCGATGACTGCAGCCGGTATAGCGAGCAGTAAACTCAGTCGATTTAACTGCCAGGCTAGCCCAGCTGCGATTACCAACAGCAGAACGAAGATGATCAACGCTTCGCTAAGACTCATGGTTTTGGCTGCCAAAGGTCTGAGTTTAGTACGCTCTACGTGGGGGTCGATATCTCTATCAACAATATCATTGACCGCACAACCAGCTGAGCGCATGACGAGAACGCCGATAACAAATATCAGTACGATATGACTTGGCGGTTGACCATTACCAGCAATCCATAGGCCCCAAAGAGTCGGCCATAATAATAGATAGCTGCCGATAGGTTTATCGAGTCGTAACAGTTGGGCGTAAGCTTTAAGTCTTGGGTTCACTGAAATTAATTCTCTAGCTCTAGTATGATGCAGTGGTGGCGGTGTTCACGAAACTATGAAGCGAGATTACTCTGTCGTGGATGTTGGTTTGATTTCATCAATGGCTTTTTCCAAGGCATCAATTCGATGCAGAGCCTGCAGTAGCATAGCGCGCTGTAGTTCATAGTCTTCTCGGGATACAACGTCCATTATCTGTAGGGAAAGCGGAAATTTGTGCTTCGAGTGTTATTTTGATTTTCTTGTTGAATGGGCCGCCGAGCTTGGTCGGCAAAATTATTACCGCCACCCATCACTGGCTAAACCGGCCTTTCCCAAGGTGTCAGTAACACCGTGGATGACTTTGTCAGAGAAAGCTTTGGCTTTGGCTTCAATTTCTTTGGGGTCGAAGGGATTATTCATATCAAATCCTGTGCATATCAGTGGCTCTATTTAAGAGGTTTAAGCATAACGCATTTTGTGGCTAAAATCATGTCTCCAGATGCTATTCAATTGGTATTTCTCCGAGAGTTTAAGCGTGTTATTTTCAATTGCCTAAGGGGGCACGGCAGTTTGACTCGGAACTTTATCGTGTAAAAGTATATTCTCTCTGTCTGATTTATCTGCTTCACTATGAGACCTCAGCATAACTACATCAGCGAATAAAAATGTCTGAAAATCCGCTAATCTTCGTTGGAAAACTTGCCAATGACTAGTCATTAGTGGCATTTCCCATCTTGATTAGCGAATTTTCATGCTATTTTTAGTTAACCCCTGAGGTGAGCTGGGGTCCTCTACTAAGGTCTGTCCTTATGCGGCTAAGATTAACTGGCGTGGCTACATGATAAACAGAACGATCGAGTATTTACTCGGGCATAGATATCAGCTGCACTAGAAATACCAAAAATACCGAAATACGATAGGGGAGATGTTATGAAAATGATCACTGCCGTGATTAAACCTTTTAAGCTTGATGATGTTCGCGAGGCATTATCAGAAATAGGTGTGCAAGGACTGACTGTGACGGAAGTTAAAGGTTTTGGTCGTCAAAAAGGACATACCGAGCTATTATAGAGGGGCTGAGTATGTGGTCGATTTTTTACCGAAGGTAAAGCTAGAGATTGCGGTAGATGATGAGACAGCGGACCGTGTTGTCGAAGCGATACGAGAGGCTGCTAACACCAGTAAAATTGGTGATGGTAAGATTTTTGTGACCAATATTGATCGCGTAGGTTCGGATTAGAACTGGCGAAGAGGGTGATGAGGCTTTATAGCCCAGGGTAGATATTGTTTGTTTTTTTGTGGGCTCTCCATCTCAATCTGATCTGGGGAGCCTTTTTATTTTGGGCGAGTTACTACCGATGTCATACTCATTTCTGAGAAACAGCAAACTGAGATGATAAATGTGGCTAGCGAACGCTTCTTCTCTAGCAGGATTTGGCTGGCGGTGGTGCTTGATTGGCGACCTTGAGAGCTGTCAAAGATGCTATCTAATATTGGTTGCGCTGATCTGTCTTGCAGCGTATTTTGTTTGACACATTTCCGTTTCGGCAACTGGGATAGCAACATTGATCTTTTTCAAAGCATCATCAATCGCCCAATAAAACGCAGCGTTAACCACCTGTGGTCTTTTAACCGCAGAGGGTTTAAGCCAGACAGCTAGCTGCATATGATAGGCGTACTCGTCATAACCCACTAACCAAACCTGCGGACCTTTTCCGGGAATGCCGGTCAAGGTGTAAGGCAAATCACTGGCGGCAGCAATGATGGTTTCTCGCACTTTGTATTTGTCATCTTCAAAGCCAATACGGAAAGTCATATAACGACCTGCGGTAAGGCTCGTGCAAAGTCCAGTTAACGACTTTGGTATTCATAAACTCAGAGTTCGGCACGATGATGTCGATGTTATCGTTAGTTTTGATTTCGGTAGATCGGACGTTGATCGCCTTCACTTCACCGCGCAAACCGCTGTCACTAAACTCAATGAAATCGCCAACTTTTAAGCTACGCTCAAACAATAGGATGAGTCCAGAGATAAAGTTATTCACAATAGCCTGAAGACCAAAACCGATACGATAAGCTAATGGCACAGCAACAACCGGCAAAGTAGTTAAACTAATGCCCAGTAAGGATCAAGCCTAATAGAAAGACAGCAGTATTAGAGTGTAATGCCCTAAACGGCCGATGGTGTAATAAACAGAATGACTCTCATTGTCTTCATCGCCCAGACTGCCTAAAAATCGGCGTAATAGCCAAGAAAGTAACCAGCCCATTAGCATGATTAAGATGGCAATAGATATCCCGCGAGGGGTTACAGGTGTCTCGCCCATACGGAATAAGCTGGTGTTAAATGAGCTCTTTAGCAAAATCCCACATCTGTGAACCGAAGATGCGCGCCTTGCCGCCGACGTTCTTGAAAGCGCCTTCTATGGCGAATATTTGACTCTGTAGTTCAGTGAGCAGAATAGTTAGATTGTTGTTGCTTGCCTTTGCTAGCGCGAGTTTTTCTTTGGCAATCTTGGCTGCATCTATTTGACTCTGGGCTATTTCATCCATCAATTGCTGATCAAGTCTACTGATAGCTTGCGCATGTCGATCGTCATCCTGCTGTGGATTTTGATAAATCAAGGTTTCAGCAATCGAACTTTCTTCTGCCCAGCGAGCTAACTGGCCATTGATGTCTTGTTGTCTAGAGCGCAGAGTGACCATGTCGTCTCTGGATTGCTCTGGTTTTCTAACATTGCTCAGTAATGACAGTAGACTTTGTTCGGCCTTCCATTGCATCAGTTTCAGCTCTATAGCTGCGTGATCTATTTGGGCATTTAAAATCTGTTGAGCCAATATTTTGGAGCGGGCCTGCTCGATAACGGTTGACCCGGTAATCTCTGAGGCGGCAGCCTTAGCGGCGACGACAGCTTTGCTGGCTTCAGCAAGCTGATCTTCAAGAGATTTGATTTCAGTTTGCGCCTGAATGAGTCCCTGCGGTGAGCTGGTTAAGTGCGCTTTGGCGTATTCTAATTCTTTGCGCTGAGACGATAAAATCTTGTTTGCAGAAACAAAATCAGCACTTCTAACGCGGATTTTTCTTGGGTAATTAATAGGTGAAGCGGTCTGCAATAACCTCTAATCCTGCTAAAAATCGTGTAGGGTCAACCTGCGGCAGCTGTAAATAGGAAGCAAAACGATTGTCTAGTCTGGTTCCTACACTTGCTAAAGCGCGGTTCGCGGCATCAATGTCTGTGTTGATTTGCTGTATCTGGTTTTCAGTATCGCCAATCTCATTATGTAGGGCGAGTAACTCAGATGGTGTATAGCTAGTGCGTATAGGGCGTTCGACTGCTGCAGTAGATGCTTGCGTGGTGCGTGATTTAACATAGCCGCTTAAGCTGGCTTGGATTAAATCCATTTGCTGGCTTAGTTCGATGCGCCTTTCTTCATCAGTAACGCTCTTAATCTGTATGTTGAGGTCCGTCAGAAACTGATCGGCACGCTCCGGTAGCTTTTTATCGTTTAGAAAATAGCGCCACCAGCCAGCATTGAGCTTTAGCGCTTCGGGCTTGGAGTCTGTGCTTTCGACAGCAGTGGTGTCTTTGCCGACTTGTCTATAGCACCGGGTAACAGGTGGCAGGCAATTGCGCTTCGGCAATCGGCATATAGAGCAAGGTCAGCAATACTGGCAGTATGGCTACTGTAATCTTCGCTCTGATAGGCTGCACGGTTGGTTGTTTTTTTGTAATGCTATTAACTTGGGTAGAAAAGTTAACGTGGTCCTATTAAGCGAAGATAAACAAGTCCGCTGAACAACCGCCTCTGACTGCCCAGTTTGCGGATATTAATAGATAGCAGGTGTCTGAGCCACTTGGGCGCCCTGATCATGTGAAGACCTTATAAGTTCAGTGTAAGTTATGGTTTAGCAAACTCTGGGGGACAGCTTAGAGCGTACCAAACAACAGAGAATAGGATGCATTTGGGGACCGCCATGAGGGCGTGGTTGCTAATTATAGGGTTATATTTAAGAACCAGAAATGAATCCAATTAAATCCGTTGTAATTATGACACAAACTGCTGCTAGATATTACTAACATTTCGGTAATCTCTGATAAATTTATTATCTTTACAGATAATCTACAGCGCAACCAACAAGAGAGGCCAACAGGGTTGGGTCTCTAGTTGGTTAACAGCTTTATCTGAGGACCGATATTAATGGCGGAAATGTCTAGTGCCAGTCATAACCATAGGCCACGCCTGGCTTTATCTGCCGCCGCGATGACTTCATCGTCACGCATAGAACCACCGGGATGAATAACCGCTGTTAAGCCTTCTGCCAAAGCAGCTTCTAGGCCGTCGGCGAATGGAAAGAAAGCATCGGATGCCATAACTGCACCTGTAGTTTCTAGTCCCTTCCTCTTGTGCTTTCATGGCGGCGATTTTGACCGAGATAACCCGACTCATTTGTCCAGCGCCGATACCGATGGTGCGTTGATCTTTGACAAACACAATAGCATTTGATTTAACGAATCTTGCCACAGCCCAAGCAAAACGAAGATCTTGCCATTCCTGTTCTGTAGGCTGGCGTTTAGTAACCACTTTCCAGTCAGCGTCTGTTTGACGGATAATATCAGCGTCTTGTTGTAACACGCCGCCAGATATAATTTTAAGCTGCTGCTGTTTGCTAAAATCTTGCCATTGACCGGTCGCCATCACTCTGATGTTAGGCTTTTTAGCAAGCACTTCTAACGCCGCAGGGCTGATTGTTGGAGCCAGAATTACCTCAGCATATTGGTTGGCAATAATTTGCTCAGCCGTCTGCTGATCTAGTTCGCTATTGAAAGCAAGTATGCCACCGAACGCAGAAGTTGGGTCACCAGCATAAGCGGCTAAATAAGCAGCGTGCTGGGTTTCTGCTAAAGCAACGCCGCAAGGGTTGGCGTGTTTCACGATGACACAGCTTTTGCCTTGCGAATCAGGGAAAGCTTTTATGCATTCTAAAGCGGCATCCGCATCTGCTAAATTGTTATACGAAAGCGCTTTTCCTTGCAACAATCTTCGGCAGCGCCTAACGTTCCCGCTTCAGCAGTAGATTGGCGGAAAAAACGGGCTTGTTTGGTGTGGGTTTTCACCGTAACGCAATAGTTCGCCATCTCTCATATCCAGGCTTATTACTGCATCAGCTGCCGATGAGGTCTCAGCTTGGTCTAGTTGTGTTTGTAAATAGCCAGAAATCATTGCCTCGTAGTCTGCACTATGGGCAAAAGCTTTAGCTGCAAAGCGCTGTCTATTGGCAAAGTCGATATTGCCATTATCTGTGTGCTAGGAACTGCTGCCAATGGGCGTAGTCATTTGGGTCTGTAAGAACGGCGATATGAGAATGGTTCTTTGCCGCTGCTCGGAGCATAGATGGGCCGCCGATATCAATATTCTCAACCGCGACTTCATAACTGCAATCAGGCGGCTGATATGGTTTTGGCAAAAGGATAGAGGTTGACCACCACCAGATCAAAATAGGCGATATCATGCTCAGCCAATACGCTGTCATCTAATGCCTTTGCGACCTAATATTCCCCCATGAATGCGCGGGTGTAACGTTTTGACACGACCATCCATCATCTCTGGGAAACCAGTGTAGTCAGCAACGTCCTGAACTTTTACGCGCAGACACGCCAGAGGTTTTGGCTGTGCACCAGTCGATAAGACTTCTTGTTATTCGCTAGAAAACACTTGGCCTAAAACGTCGAGGGATGCTTGTGTCAGAGACGCTAACTAGAGCGCGACGCACAGGGAGTGGAGATCGGGAAATAGGGGTAGCAACTAAACTGCTCATGGATAACTAACTCCGTTATTGAGTTGTGAAATGAAAGGAATGAAAAAATTATATGAAGTCAAACAAGCCTCGCTCGCGTAAAGAAGTGGGCTCACCATCACCAACGATAAAGTGATCCAGTACTTTGATGTCCAATAGTCGTAAAGCCTGCTGAATGGTATCAGTAATATTAATGTCAGCTTGACTGGGTTCGCTGAGGCCTGATGGATGATTGTGCGCTAAAATCACATTAGCTGCGTTCAGACTGAGTGCCCTCTTGGCGATCTCTCTAGGATGTACTTCAGCAGAGCGTAGGGTGCCAAAAAATAACTTCTCTAAAGCCAAATAGCGATTTTGGTTGTCTAAAAATAGCACCATAAAGACTTCGCGTTTTTCATGGGCCAGACGCGTTTTTAACAGTGCGGCAACCGTTGCTGCATCGCAGTATTTATCGCCACGGTTGAGTATCTCTTGATAGGCGTGTCGCTAACCTAGAACAGCAGTGCGAGTTGTGCTGCTTTGGCGTGCCAAGCCTTTGACCTGCTCTAGGTTCCTCAACTTTAGCCCATTAGTCAACCTAAGTCCCACCAAAAAGTTTCATACATGTAACCTCGTGGACTCTAGCGGAGGCATCTCTCTCACGATATATGGGCAACAGCATTATTATGGAACCTCTGAGCAGATTAGCCTTGCACCACACTCCATAATGACCTCCACTGGCATAAGAGCTATCCGAGCAACGGTCAGCGCTTCGGCGGCCTTGCCGATAGCAGCTTCTACGTTGAGGCGTTGATCTTGTGGTAGATTTTTAATGCTCAAAAGGATAACTTCTTTAAAAAGATGTGTTACTTAGACCGAATAAAGTGAGAGAGTAGATAGGCATTATAAACTGGTATTTCGCTGATGGAAAATGGGATTTTACGAGCAGTTAAATGGCCGCACAATTGAGCTTTAATGAATCGGTGTATAAATATGAGGTTTTGCGGTAAAATAACTCATCAACTGAGTATGAAATTTCATGGAACAATCTACTTCACAACCAACATCTGTATTTGCTGGTAAGCGTGTTTTACTTGGCGTTACCGGTGGTATTGCTGCTTACAAACGGTTATATTACTGCGTGAGCTTGCAGAAGGAAAGCTGGTGCAATAGTGCAGGTGGTGATGACCGAGCAAGCTCAGCAATTCGTCGGCAACATGACATTTTGCAGCGCTAACAAATCCTGCCCGTGCGGACAACGCTTAAATGATGAGCAGCAGAATTGTCGATGTGTTCATATCGAGCTGGGCACGCTGGCTGACTATATTTGTGATAGCTCCTGCCAGCGGCCAATACCATTGCTAAGCTGGCCGTATGGCATTGCCGACAATCTATTAACGACGGTTGCTCTGGCTTCTGCTAAACCGCTGTTTGTTGCGCCAGCGATGAATCAACAGATGTGGGCTAACTCTGCTACTCAGGCGAATATTGCAACCCTGCTTCAGCGGGGTATCCAGATCATAGGTCCTGCCAGCGGTGAGCAAGCCTGTGGAGATGCGGTTCAGGAGTATGGATGGTGAACCGGAAGAAGATAGTGACAGCCACTGGCTTGCCAGCATGAGCTGATATTCTCGGCAAAAAACTGCGTCTGGAAAATAATGATAGGTTTGTCATGTTCGTCAGAGTTTGCCTTTGTTGGGCAAAAAGGTAATGCTGACAGCTGGGCCAACCCGAGAGTTAATTGACCCCGTGCGTTATATCAGTAATCACAGTTCTGGCCGCATGGGCTATGCCTTAGCTGAGCAATTTGTCTTGGCTGGTGCAGAAGTGCTGTTAGTCAGCGGACCTGTTTGTTTGACCGCGCCAGCAGGGGTGACTCGGATTTCTATTAATTCAGCACAACAATTGTTAGACGCTGTTTTAGCGCAGGTAGACGAGCAGGATATTTTCATCAGCGTTGCTGCCGTCGCAGATTACCGTCCAGCAACGGTTGCGGAGCAGAAAATGAAAAAGACCGCTTCGCTAGCAGACGAAGTCGGGCAATCGACTATGCAAATTGAGTTGACTGAGAACCCTGACATTCTGCGCACTGTCGCAGCGCTGACTGAAAACCGGCCTTTTTGTGTCGGCTTTGCTGCCGAGACAGAAAATGTAGCAGAGTATGCTCGCCGTAAGCTGGTCAACAAACGTTTGGATATGATTTGCGCTAACCAAGTCGGCACTACTGCCGCTGGTTTTGGCGACAAACCCAATGCAGTAGAAGTGCTGTGGCCGGAAGGAAGTACTGCCATAGCTATGACCGATAAATCCGATCTGGCGCGACAGCTCGTGCCAGTGATAATAGAGAGATACCGTGCAACAACTGCAAGTTAAAATACTTAACCCGTTAATTGGCGATAAGTTTCCCTCCCCGCTTACCGCGACGAAGGTTCTGCTGGTCTCGATTTACGTGCCTGTCTAGATCAAGCGATTACCCTTGAACCTGGTGAGACGAAATTGATCCCCACTGGAATTGCGATATATCTGGCAGATCCGGGCTATGCCGCGATGCTGTTGCCGCGCTCAGGTCTAGGTCACAAACATGGAATTGTGCTGGGAAATTTGGTCGGGTTAATCGATTCAGATTATCAAGGCGAGTTGATGATATCGTGTTGGAATCGAAGTCAGCAGAGTTTTACCGTAGAACCTGGTGAGCGAATTTCACAAATGGTTATCGTGCCAGTGTCACAGCCGGACCTTTCTATTGTTTGATGAGTTTCAAAGCTCAGGCCGTGGTGAATTCAGGTTTTGCAGTTACAGGTACGAAAGTAGTCCACCATAAACCCAAAAAACGGCTATCAGAGCTACTAGATAGCGGATAGTCAACGATACAATTACTCTACATTCTATAAAAAATTATGCCATTAAATAGTAAACAAGCTTTAAACGTCGCTACCGTATTAACGGAAGCGTTACCTTACATCCAGCAGTTCGCTGGCATCACCATAGTGGTCAAATATGGCGGCAACGCCATGGAAAACTCTGAGCAAATGCTCAGTTTTGCTCGTGATGTAGTGTTAATGAAAACCGTGGGTATGCACCCTGTAGTCGTGCATGGCGGTGGGCCGCAGATATCCAAACTCCTGGGGCTGTTAGATATCGAAAGCAAGTTTATGCATGGCATGCGAGTTACCGATAAGCCGACAATGGACGTGGTCGAGATGGTATTAGGGTGGTCAAGTGAATAAGTCAGTGGTTAGCTTGATCAACCGTTGCGGTGGAAAAGCGATAGGTTTGACAGGTAAAGATGCTAACTTGCTGATGGCGAAAAAACTATTAGTCAAAGACCCGAGTCAGAGCAATATTGATGAGGACGGCAATGACGTTGGTTTTGTTGGCGAGATCACCAATATCAATAATGAAATGGTGCGTAAGCTTATGTGATGATGGCGTGATACCCGTTATAGCGCCGATCGGGGTTGATGAAGAAGGCCAAGCGTATAATATCAATGCCGATATCGTGGCTGGTAAAATGGCAGAGTATCTGCAGGCCGAAAAGCTAATATTACTGACAAATACTGCAGGTATTCAAAGTAAAACCGGCGAGTTATTGACCGGATTAAATACTCAGAAAATTCAAAGTTTAATTGCAGATGGCACCATCTCAGGTGGCATGCTACCAAAAGTGCAGTGTGCATTAGGATGCGGTGAACAATGGCGTTGCGGCAGCACAGATAGTTGATGGTCGCGTACCACACTCGGTGTTAGTAGAGCTATTTACCCTAGAGGGTATCGGTACCATGATTCATGCTTAGAGAATGAATTTGCTATAAAGCCACGATTTAGAAAATAATAAAACAAAAAGTTTAACAATAGTAGAAGCACCTTATGGAACATTATGTTCACGATATAGATCCCGTTATTTTTGCCATTGGCTCCATCAAAGTATATTGGTACGGGTTGATGTATGTCATTGGCATACTCCTCGCATGGAAATTACTGTCATCGCGTTGCAGGCGTTTTCATAGCGGAGACTACAACGGCTGGAATACTGCGTTTACTCAAACTCAGATTGATGACATTATTTTTTATGCCGCATTGTCTATCATGTTGGGCGGTCGGCTTGGTTCGATGTTGTTTTATTATCCCAATGAATTTTTTGCCAACCCGCTATCAATTTTTCCAAATCCAAAAGGGTGGAATTGTCATTCCACGGTGGTCTATTAGGGAGTCATCATTGGTCCTATTGTCTGTATGCTTTTATAAAAAAGATCCCTTGGCAAGATATCGCAGATATTATCGTTTCGGTAACGCCTCTTGGGCTTACTGTTTGGCCGTATCGGTAACTTTATCAATGGCGAATTATGGGGAAAGCCTACAGACGTATCATGGGCTGTGAACTTTAGGAATGTAGGCGGTGGTGATTTCGCACGCCATCCTTCCATGCTTTATGAGGCGGCATTAGAAGGTCTGTTACTTTTTATTATCCTCTGGACTATGACTAGCAAACCTTACCGTCGTGGCGCACCGTTTGGTTGGTTCCTATTGCTCTATGGCATCTTCCGCTTCGCGGTAGAGTTTATTCGCGAAACCGGATGCAAATTGGTTACTTGGCGTTTGGTTGGTTACCCAAGGTCAGCGACTTTGTATATTCCAATGATTGCGATTGGTTTGATTTTGTCTTTCATTGCCAAGACAGTCCGAGAAACATCAAACAGTCGCTGATAATGCAGATGATAGTAATGCCTAAGAAAACCATTAAAAACACTTAACAACCCGAAGAAATTCTAAGATAGCATAGGAATTTACAGAGAACAGATGAAACAATATCTTGAATTACTAGATCATGTGCTGACTCACGGGTCAGTCAAAACCGATAGAACCGGTACAGGCACCTATAGTGTGTTTGGCTATCAAATGCGCTTTGATTTGCAACAAGGTTTTCCGTTAGTGACGACC
>VOPJ01012078.1:0-18938 GCA_014673585.1 Semibalanus balanoides
CATGGGTGATGTGGAAGACGGTGATGATCGGCTGGCGGCGCTCAACGACCGGCACAAGCAGGAGAAAAAGGAGATGCAAGGTACGTGGCCAGGGGCGCGGGGGGTGGTGTAGGAGCGTCTTGTGTTGCTAGATATAGTTGATTCTTGGTGGTATGGTGATGGTGATAAAAGATGCAGAGCGTTTTGATGTTTGGCTTGAGCTTATTTTCGGTTACGTTGTGGTCGGCTAAGTACTAATAAGTGTTCGGCAACAATGACAATGTGGATTTGTTCATTGTGTTGGTAATGGTACGACTGATTTGTCATAGAAGCATTGCCTATCCGATAAAACACACTCGTGCATTTGAAATACTTTTGACAATAATCTGTTTTCTCTGTGATAATGTAGGCAAAATTTTATCGATGAAGAAATCGATATCGAAGACGGACAAAAAGAAGAAGAAAGAGCTAGCCGAGCAAACTGACAAACTGGAGCAAGACCTTCAGAAGCGGCACGCCGAGGAGCTGAACTCGTTGACATCGCAGTTACTAAAGGACAAGGTAAGTTAGCTATGCAACGTGCGCGGAGGACACAGCCCCGGGTTGAGCGGAGTTTGTCTGGCCTAGTTGCGGCTGTTATGTGTGCACTAGTAACATCCGTGCCGGGCCCATGCTGTTTCCTTGGCTCCGCTTGCAACCGCTACTGACCATATTCTGACCGACTTGTGGTCTATGAGCCTGGGTGACTTAACCCGGCATTGGCTGGGGTCTCGCCGAACGCCATTGGCTGGGGGGGGGCGAAAAACGCCCCCTCGTTATCTCCCGAACCAATAATCGCAGCGAGACGCGCAAGACGGCAATCGAAAGCTCCAACGAGATCACTCTTAAGCGTACTCGAAATTTTATAAATAAGGTCATATGTCAGGTCACAGTCAGGCCAAAGGTCAAATGGTATTGTTTTTAGTTTTTAGCCATACTTCCCATCGCAAAAGCCGTATATTGAGACGAAAATCGAAAAGTCTCTAAAAAATGTATAGTGGCATCTCTCGTATAACAAAAGTGGCAAAGTGAATTGTAAGCAACAGGTCAAGGTCAGGTCAAATCAGGTTACTTTTGCAAGAGATCATGCGACACATTTTTTATGGGTTATCTAACACAATTAACTCGATTTAAGCAGTTATTTGAGGTGCTGACCGATATAAGGTCAAGGCAGGTCATATAAGGTCAAATTTATAAAATTATATATAAATAAAAATGGCAGTTATAAATCTAGTTTCGTCTCAGCAACACAGTGGTACCAATTTTATTTTTATGTTCTGGTCGATAGAGTCCCAAAACGTACTTTCAAAAAGTGACGTATTGAAGTAATCATACTTGGGAAGCAATCAGTGATCAAAAAATAAGCGATATGGCTTTGAAATTCGGTTTGAGTAATGGTCAGCATTGTGGTTCTCTACATTTCTTCCGTTTTTTGAAATTTTCAAAAATGGTGATTTTGTGGTTATTTAAAAAAACATGATTTTTTTGGGGGGGTCAATCCAAATTTCACAAATCACGAGATAAGCCATTTTCTTACCCCTTTGCAATTTGGCTATCTTTTGACGTATTTGAATTGGGCATTTTGCTTAGGAAACGTCTATTTACTAGCTGTTAGGAACTAGCTGATATTTGCGCCAAAGTGGTGTTGTAGGACCTACTAAATTCGATATAACTCGAGAGAAAAAAAATTACGATTTTTTTTAACTTGCATGTGAGACGCCAAATTGATGAAGAATAGTTGTACCTTGAAGTTTGGCGTTGATAGCGTGTTGGTTTGTGAGCTATTGTGAAAATCCCTGAGGGGGGCGTTTTTCGCCCCCCCCCCGCCAATGGTGGGTTAATACAGCGGGTAACCTGACATGATGTCGACCTCATGCAACTTTGCGCATTATTGTGTCTTAATATGACACCCAGAGGCCGTTCTTATAAAAAAATCGAACCGCTGGCTCGATTTTTTCATGTGCTCATAACTCGGCGCAGGAGATGTTTAGCGTCGAAATAGTGCCTCAGATAGCAGCAAAGCCAAATACAATGTTGGTATCCTACATTGTGCCCAAGCATAGCAAGTATCCAGTCCTGAAGCCATTTTTTTAGAACGGCCCCAGACCCCAGGAGTCTTACACACCAACACGTCACCTGCAGTGACTGTCCCGGTCCTGCGGATCCCTTTATGACGTCAACTGACGGCTGTCGCCCGTGACCGCCGTCCCATCAGCTGACACACCTCTCACCTCTGCCCGCCGTCTGTGAGCTGACACACCTCTCACCTGTGAGCTGACACACCTCTCATCTCTCACCTCTGACCGCCGTCTGTGAGCTGACACACCTCTCACCTGTCAGCTGACACACCTCTCACCTGTGAGCTGACACACCTCTCATCTCTCACCTCTGCCCGCCGTCTGTGAGCTGACACACCTCTCACCTGTCAGCTGACCGACCTCTCACCTCTGCCCGCCGTATCGTTGAGCTGACACAACCTCTCACCTGTCAGCTACACACTCTCACCTCGTGCCCGCCGTTCTGTTGAGCTGACACACCTCTCACCTGTGAGCTGACACACCTCTTCACCTGTCAGCTGACACACCTATCACCCTGCCCGCCGTCTGTGAGCTGACCACACCTCTTCACCTGTCCAGCTGACACACACTCTCACCTCTGCCGCGCCGTCTGTGAGTGACACACCTCTCACCCTCTGCCCGCCGTACTGTCAGCTGACACACCTCTCACCTGGTCAGCTGGACACCACTCTCACCTCTTATGCCCCGCCGGTCTGTGAGCTGACCACACCTCTCACCTCGTGCCCGCCGTCTCGTCAGCTGGACACACCTCTCACCATGTCAGCTGACACACCTCTCACCTCTGCCCGCCGTCTGTGAGCTGACACACCTCTCACACTGTCAGCTGACACACCTCTCACTGTCGGCTGACACACCTCTCACCTCTTGCCCGCCGTCTGTGAGCTGACCACACGCTCTTCTCCTGTCAGCCGACACACCTCTCACCTCTGCCCCGCCCGCTGTGAGCTGACACACTCTCACCTGGAAGCTGACACACCTCTCACCTGGGTCAGCTTGATCACACCTCTCACTCTCTGGCCCGCCGTCTGTGACTGGACACACTCTCACCTGTTCGGCTGACCACACCTCTCACCTCTGCCCGCCCTAGGTTTTCGGGTTTGTGAGGGGCTGAACACGACCCTCACCTGTCAGCTGACACACCTCTCAACCTCTGCCCGCCGTGCTCGTCAGCTGACACACCTCTCACCTGTCAGCCGACACACCTCTCAAAACCCTCTTTTGGCCCCCGGGGGGGCCCCCGGTTTTGGGCCCCCCGGTCAGCCCGTCGCCGGACGAGCCGGACGTGGCCGCCGTCTCCGCCGCCGTGGAGGAGCTCTCTGTACGAGAGCCGCGGGAGCAGCGCGTCACCAAGGCGCAGAGGCGGCGCGACAAGAAGGCCGACCACGCGCGGGAACGCGAGCAGGCCATCGCCGAGCAGGAGGTGGCCAACCAGGAGGGGCTGCGGCACCGTGAGACGGAGACGATCCGACACCGGTTGAAGAAGCGAGGCAAGGCTGTCCATATGATACCTTCAGATGGAGACTGGTGAGTACGGCCCTCGGGGGAGGGATAGGAGGGAAGAGTGACAGATAAGGGACAGGAAATGTTTGGTTGCTGCTGTAGGGTTAACGTTTGGAGAGAGGGCGACCCTGAGGTCTGATGACTGGGTCAGTGCCGGTTTATAGGACTATTCTCTTTCTATACACGTGGATGGACGTGACTTGTAAGTCGTGCATCTTAATGTAAACATATCTACACTACATTCTATAAATCCTGCAATCTATACTCTCACTATGCAATCAACATGTCTCTCAATCGCGCAGTCGGTGGCCGATGTCAGCATTCCGTCCCTCTGACGCCACGGCTGCTCTCTCGTTTCGCACCTCTCGCCTGCCCCTCTCGTCACCTCTCCCCTGCCTCTCCCCGTCAGTATGTACGCGGCGGTGCTGCACCAGCTTCGCGGCTCTGCGATCGGCGTCTCGGTCGCCTCGCTGCGCCAGCAGGCGTCTGAGGAGCTGCAGCAGCACCAGGACGAGTACCAGCCGTTCATCACCGACCCGCACACCGGAGAGATGTACACCGACGAGGGCTACGAGAGCTACTGCCGCCTGGTGGCCGAGACGCCGGCCTGGGGCAGCATGACTGAGGTAGGGTAGGGACTAGGGAGGCACCCCGATACAGCCGGCAGCGTGCACCAGAGGTGGCATGGCACCATGGGTGTAACTTTAATGCTACAACCCCAATAATTTGGGGCTATACAACCCCCTCTAAGAAGGGATGTGGTAGCGTACAACCCAATAATTTGGGGAATTTAATATTTGCGCCTTATGACGAGATGTTGTTATTGTGTATTGAATAAACTCTACAGGTCATTACCCAGGTTACAGACGAAGTCAGAAAGTAAAACAGTGGTACAAATTGTTACAAATGGGCTTCTTAAACAAACAGCTAGAGCAACCCAATGATATTCAAAAAGTTACGCCTCTGCATGACACCCGGCCGACCTACCCAGCTGAGCACGCCCCGTGGGATCTCACAGGGAAGGGAGGGCTGACATGCGATGGCGAGACGTGACTTGTTCTTCGTCGCCTTTGTCAATTTTCAGAGACTTTTATTCACAGTGACATGCACATATTTGATGATGATGATGATGATTTGGGCTTAAGGGCGCCTCAACTCAATGGTTATGTGGCGCCCATATGCACATATTTGTTGCCTTGTTGGTTCGGAGCCTTTTGATATGATATTCGTCGGTGTGACTAAGTAAGCTGAACTGACTAGTATTGCAATCATTGATCTTCAGTTACATGTGTGGGCTATATTAAAAAAGCCGTGTTTGCTGTGTGTGTCGTGTCGATGATTAATTCGGGGTTTAAGCGCGGCGGTGCCGACAACAAAGCGTCTACATGCCGCCCAATGTGTAATGGAGCCTGTTGTCCGTTATAGACTGGCCGGCACATATCGCGGCCATACTGACGCTGCCTCGTCTGCCGGTCTGTCTGTGTTCAGTTGGCGGCGCCTTCTGCCGGCGCTCGCGAGCGCCACCACATCGACGGTAAGTCAGCGGGCCGACCAACGGTGTGCGCTGCCCGGTGGTGGCTGGGCCCCGGCCGGCTCCGTCTCTCTCATCGGTAGCACTACCATCGGCACATGATGACGGCCTCGGGGCGAGCACTACAACTCGACCCGCGCCGCCACCGCCGCCGACGACAGCGACGCTGACTGACCAGTGGAGGTAGGTAGACGCGTCTGACGGCCCCTGACGCCCCCTGACGCCGGCGGCGGGGTGAAGACGGGGAACAACCTGCCCCCTTCTGACCGCGGTGGGGGCGATTCGGCTGGGCGGTGCGGGTGAGCGAGGTGATCGGGAGGTTTTAAAGGAGGTGTGGAGGAATAGGGAGTTTGTTTGCAGCGCAGTGCGACGGTTGAGTGCGGGATGGTGGGGTGCTCAAATGTGTCGAAACACGTTGAAGTGTGAAGTTGGCACGTTGAGGTCAGGAGTTGGAAGTCTTCCCGAGCTGGCACACAGGCAGGTATTCCGCGCTTTGTCCTTTTTCGTTTGAAAGTTAACAGGTGCAAGGTTATGCCCTCAAAGCTAAGGCTTGCTTCCCGTCCATAATGAGTTGTTTGGGTCTGTCTGTCATTGGTTTAAGTGATGCGGGAAATTTTGTGACGTACCTCACAGATTTTCACTATCGCGGCGTTTGTGAAAATCTGTTATTACGAATTTCTTCGAAGTATGCCAAGCGTTCTATAAATTGGTTCAAGTCGGTTTCCGTGCATAAAAAGCAACATTGTATTTTATTTTGTGACTTACTCTTGTTGAATAAACTTTTCTACGTCGAATTGGTACAGCTCGCTTGTTCATTACGCTTCTCAGATACGTTCATGAAATAGCACTGTAACCATGGGTGATCAACAGTCATCAGTTATAATTAAAAACTGGCTTCCTCGAGCTGTATTCAGCAAACCAGCCAACTCATCCACGACTGAAAAATACATACACGATCAGCCGCAGAAGCCATGCAGCTAGTCTGCCTGCCATCCACACCCGCAGAGGACATGCCACTGCCCCGGACATAGAGCTCGTCACAGAAGGCTCTGCCCGGTCCTCACAGCAAGTTTCCGGTGAGACAGTCGACGATACTGGCTCATAGGAGGGTTCAGTTCGCGCGGGGTATCACTAACAGCGTACAGACACATCTGGAGAGCACGGTATTCCTATCACATTGGTCAAGACGCGGGAACTCAGCTGTACATCCATAGATGACTGGGGAAATGGGAACTACCGGTAGCTGGATGAGCTGATACGGGGCTGTCGGTTATCGTAAGTCCCCTGTAGTCACAGGACCGGCATCTCGTCTCGCAAGTCACAAATGTTTCCTGGTTCCCGCATCAGAGCAAAGGCGCTTACAGCTAACTTGTTCCTACTACCAAGTACCAAGATTCAAACAGACATCGAGTAGACTGCTCGTCAGCATTCATCCGCTCGACTTGGCAGTTTTCGTCTGCATCGCCCTTTTTGATGCGACCCACTAATCACGATCCTGCCAAATAAGGTCAAAATGTATCAAACTGCCCACCCCGTCCCAACCCTCTGGGCTATCTTTTTACAGCGACTGATATCTTAGCAGCACGCACGCCCAAGAAAAGCAAGCTGCCAAACGATACTTTTATTCCAGGTGCATCCACCACAAGAATGGCTTACGTTGTAAAACGAACGACCTTCACATTTTCGAACTACTTCGTGTAAATTTACCGTGCTATGTGCTATTTAGACGTTCACACATTTACTTACAAAATAATCCTCAAAAGGCTCTATGTAAAACTGCAAGGAAAATTATTCACGAGGTGCAACTTTTCAGAATGCACGCCTCATGTGACCACCTCACTTCTCACAAATGAAGTGAGGTGAGATCTCAAAGTCAAATGAAGGCTTCTTTTCAAAGAACGTTGGGCACGCTTAGCGATGGCAAACTGGGATGTGAACGGTAATACTGAAATCAACCTTTGGTCTGGTACACAGAAACAACTTGGCTAAGGCACTATGGTAACGCCGAATCATGTTGGAATATATTTTACGAGAAACCACAAAATGCATTGTCAGTTCTGACGTCAGAAGAGGTCAACAGTGTAAACCCACCATTCCCGCATGACACATTTCGCAGTCAAAACATAAAAGCTCACACAAGATCGAATTGAAAGACGCTTTTAGAAAGCAATACTTCGCTCTATCCAAATGCCAGCTTCCCAGTGTCGTTCAGATCCACAACCTTACTCGCCGTAAACTCATTGCACTCAACACGTGTTGCACGTTAACACCACCGACAGTTCCGACAAGTACACATATAAGCACGTGCGGGTTACTTGATCGGTCCCTCTCTTAGAAGACGCATCCCTGAGAACTCGTGTTTGGCCGCTAGGCGACTCTGCCCTTCACTTCACTCACGGCCTGCCCTCCTCCGTCAGCGTGTATTGCCCCTTGTAAGTTCAATAGAACGCCATCCCCCATCCTCTACAAATATGGCACCTTGTTGCCAAAAGGCTGACTGGCACATAACCTACCTGTTTGTGTGCGGCCTACTGTGGTACCCACCACCTGTATCTGCCCCGCTCACCTGGCAAGAAAGGTTCCCAGCTCGGAAGCCACAAACTACCTGTCAGTCAGTAAAACTGGCCACAATACGTCAGACAAGAGTCCAACCCGCTGATACACTGAGAGTCCAACCCGCTGATACACAGAGCCCAATCCGCTGACACTCTGGCACACCCCTGACAGCCACAGTGACACTTGACACACCACGGCGGCCCAGTCTAGCCAGTCCCAGGCCTCAGTCTAGCCAGTCCCAGGCTTCAGTCCAGCCAGTCTCCAGGCCTCAGTCTAGTCAGTCCCAGGCCTCAGTTTAGCCAGTCCCAGGCCTCAGTCTAGCCAGTCCCAGGTTTCAGTCTAGCCAGTCCCAGGCCTCAGTCTAGCCAGTCCCAGGCCTCAGTCTAGCCAGTCCTCACCTCAGTCACATGCACACCTCATCCTAGCCAGTCCCATCACCTAATGGCTTCGTTAGCCAGTCACAGCGGCTCAGCCTAGCCAGTGCCCGAGTGCGTCAGTTCTAACCAGTCCCAGGCTTCAGTCTAGCCAGTCCCGGTTTCAGTAGCCAGTCCTAGGCCTCAGTCCTAGCCAGTCCCAGGCCTTCAGTCTAGCCAGCCCCAGGGCTCAGTCTAGCCAGTCCCACCTCAGTACCCAGGTTTCAGTCTAGCCAGCCAGGCCTCAGTCTAATCAGTCCCAGGGCCTTCAGCTAGCCAGTCCCAGACTTGGAGTCTAGCCCAGTCCTAGGCCTCAGTCTAACCAGTCCCAGACCTCAGTCTTCCAGTCCCAGGCCTCAGTCTTCCAGCCCGGGGCTCAGTCTACCAGTCCCAGGGCCACGGTGCAGGCGCCGTCGCCGTCCACGGCGTAGTAGTGCGCCACGGATATGTGCCAGTCCCAGGCCTCAGTCTAACCAGTCCCAGACTTCAGTCTAGCCAGTCCCAGGGCACAGGTGCAGGCGCCGTCGCCGTCCACGGCGTAGTAGTGCGCCACGGATATGTGCCAGTCGGCGAGCAGCGGCGCCAGCCGGTGTCGGTGCGCCAGCAGCCGGTGACAGCAGGGCACCATCTGCTGCGGCGTGATGTTGTCCTGCTTCGTCAGCTGGTGGAGACCCAGCGCAGCCTCGCATTCGGTCATCACCGCCGCCTCCTCCCGCGACAGCCTGTAGGAGGGCAGGGGGTCATGTCAGAAGCTGTGAGTGTGGACAGTGGACCGTTGACCTATCACCGCCGCCTCCTCCCGCGACAGCCTGTAGGAGGGCAGGGGGTCATGTCAGAAACTGTGGACAGTGGACCGGCGGCGCTGACTTTGTAATGAAAACAAATATTTTGTGGGAAAAATTTCCATAAAATCAGAATTTTCAAACATTAAAAAATGAAGATATATTGGAGAACCAGATATGGCCGATGCCAACAAATCAAAGTAAAATCGCATTTTTGACTGACTTATTCTTTCTTATCCTTAACTTGGTTGATAATTATACACACGCGCCGCGCACACGACCGTCACCATCTCCGGCTCCTCTTAAGACAGCCTGTCATGGACGGTGTGTGTGTAGGGGGGGGGGGCAGCTAAGGGTCGAACGCACGTATGCCATCCATTGCACAAGCACGGTCGAGAGTCGAGGCGAATCTCGGCACAATACGTTTCGTGTAATGACGTGCGTACAGATAAAAACAATCCGCAAGACGTCTAATCACACATCTGTTGGCCGATCGTCCGTTGATTTTAGCCCGTTTATCAGTCATCTGGTGTCATTCCCTTTGCTGAGGAGCCGGCAAACTCACCGGACATACTCCTCCAGTTTGTGTCCCGCCTCCTCATACTCTCGGTGATGTAACGCACCTGGAAAATGAACAAAATACACACATTCGGCGCGGAAATCCTAACTCCGGACGCGAATGAAGCCTATCGAGGGAACCATCACAGTTCTAGCTATGAATTTGTCCAAGCAAACACATGTCAGGAAAATAATTATCATCCAATTTCACAGCTCACTGCGGGGAGCCTGCCGTGCAGCGTGAAACCAGGTTAGCGAACTAACTGGATACACTACCTTGTGAGACATTCGCTTAAAATGGTTGAAAGACATGAGTTTTCGTTTAGATACTGTAGTTGCTCATATTGTTATTCTAAACATTGCCTACCGAACAACTGCGCATACCAGAGTGTAGGGTATCAGTCTCTGTACACAGTCACAAAACACCGGATTACTCAACACGCTCCTGCCACCTGTGCCGACCCCCACGTCGCCAGGTACGACTGAGATCATCACAGCAGTGGAGGGGGAAGATGACGGAGACAGAAACAGCGGACCCGACTCACTGTCGACAGACGGGACATCAGGCCTGCCATCAGCCGGTAACACACAGACAATTCGGTCTGTCGATACAGTCCCTAAAGATGGACTGGCCGTTGTAAGAAGAGGACAGACGGCAACATGTAACCCTGTAGACTCCTTAGAGACTGGTAGCCGCGGCTGCTTACACTTTAATGACTGCGCAGCACTTCAATGACTGCAATCACTTAAAAGACTGCGCAGATGATTCATTCAACAATATTGGCCAATGCCTACAATTTGAATCTGAGGACTCCGAAACGAGGCCCGTGTTATTTAGGTGACTCACGATTCGACCACCAGCTGTAGGTGGCTGAGTTTGTCGGGCCAGGAGTGCGGGTAGCCATGTTTGCCCCAGAAGTCGCCCATGCTCGTCACTAGGCGACGCAGCTGCTGCTCGTAGCTCGTTACCATGGTGATGGGCTGGAACTTCCTGACGGGAGAGAAGCGGCGTTACCATGGTGACCAGAAGATCATAGGGAAGAAAAAGCGCAATTGAAAGAAGTATTTTTTTAAAAAAGACCAGACGGTGGATAGGCAGAAACCGGTCAAGCCCAGCTGCAGAATTCGTTCACAGCTATGTGCAATAGAAATCATATCGAGAACAAGAATCATTAGCACCACGCCATATCATCGTGCTCCCACGACCCTTAGTCTCCACACAACCCAGTGATCCATTGGCCCGCATTGAGACATTTACGTCCGAGTGCAGTAAGCCTCCTCCTGTGTACCCCAGTCCCGTAGGCCGGCCTGTTGTGTGGCGTATTATTGCTGAGTGTGGGGATGTGTGTGTCGGAGCGGGGATGGTCTGTGGCAGGTGCGGGAGGGCGGCTGAGGTTGGGACCGTGTCACTGCAGGTAGAGTTGTTCGTCGGCAGCGGGGGATCGACGGTTGTCAGGTTGGTGACGGTCTCGACCGTGTGTTGAGGATCGAGGTGGGTTTCCAGGTGAGAGCGCAGATGTGTTGCCCTGAACACCATGTCTGCTGGATTACAGGCAAGAGGGGGTTGGAAGGACAGAGCGGTAGAGCTGGTGGGAGGGAGAGGGGTATAATGTAAGATGCATGTAGTGGGTAATATGCAACGAGTCATGGTTTAACAGTGGGACTACGAACCCGTCGATTAGTGAGGGAATTATAAGATGTCTCGCAGATTAAAAGTCCGTGAATAAATGGTAAGCCGAAGGAAAAAGTAGCCGTACTAAAGTAAAGGTAAATTTCTTTACTTAAATATAGGCGTACTGCAATCCGGAATGATAATAATTTCGGACTTCTGAAGCCCTATTATAGATGTGTTGTAAGGATCTTTAGCCAGTGTAGTTTTCCAAATTTGCCATACCCCAGCTGTACAGCAGCCGGGTACGAGTCCGTCGCCGGCGTTGCTGCCGCATGGACCTTGAGCAGCTGCTGACTCGGGTGTGTTTGACACAGCGGGGTGGGTCGTAAGTCCTTCAGTACAGACGACGGAAGTTGCGCAGCAGCAGGAGCCGCAATGAAGGGCTCAGCTGGGGGAAGCGAGCGGTCGGCCGGAGATCAAGGTCAGTTCGGTGCGGGTGCGGAGGAGGCGGCGGGTGGCCGCGGGTTCTTCATCGACTGGTTGGCGGCAGCGCGTTGACGGCGGCAGGCAGAGGAGGGTGACTTGTGTGTTGGATGTGTTGGGAGTGGGAGAAGAAGTAGCCAGGGCATGGGAAATGATCCATTGGTGGGTCGTTCGTCGGGCAGAGACGGTTGTTGTGACGGTGCAGGCAGAGAGGGAGGTGGTAAGAGTGTGGGATGGAGAAGAAGAAGAGGGCGATGGGTGAATTACGTTCTTGATGAAGTGTACATGAAGTGGTTACTGGCCAGGTGTATTGTGTGGGCTTAGTAGGTGAGATCCAGCAGGTTTGATGGGTAGATAAAATGGTATGCTTGGATAGGTTATCGTAAGAGCGTTTCAAATTGTCTTAAATTAGAACTGTGGCCCATCAAGATGGCATAACGCTGAGTGCGACACATCAGATCGGCTCACTCTCCTCACCCTGTGCGGTCGTATCAACTCCCTTCCCCGACCACTGTCAATGGTCACGATCGGTGCTGGGGCGGGGTCGACTGTGCCCATTAGTCCGAAGCAATTGTCCAGGGGTTGTGGGGGGCGAGGGTTCGGAATGGTCCGGACGCGGGGCAGGCGGGTCCGGTGGGTCGGTTTAGACGTCCATGGTAGAGTGGTGGGTAGGGCGACACTTCCAGGAGGCACGCCAGCCGTCGATGAGGTCGGGTGCAGCTGAGATTGGCAACCGCGCCGGCAGTGACGAACAGGAGGTGGGCTAGGCACATTGTAGGGTTGTGGGGGACAGGTGTCACAAGTTGCTGAGGAAGTCAAAAGGCAGTCACAGGTCACATGTCACAAAGACGTGCATTCAAAAGAGTGGCCAAGTTAAGTGGTGAGGGCATGGCACAATGTGAGGGGAAAGGCACAGTGTGAGTGACAGGGCAGAAGTGCTGAGGGAAGCAGGCCAGAAGTGGCTGAGGGACGGCATAATGCTGCAGGGACAAGGCATAATTGTGAGGGAAGCGGAGGGCATAATTGCTGAGGGACAGCGCACAAGTGGGGGACAGAGCACAAGTGCGGGGACGAGTGAAGTGGAGGGGACAGCACAAGTGTCTGAGGGACAGGCATATTGCTGAGGGAAGGAATAATTGTGCTGAGGGCGGATAATTGCTGAGGGACAGGCAACAGGTGCGAGGTGATGGACAAGTGGTGAGGGAAGCAGAATTGCTGAGGGACGGTAGAAGTGCTGAGGAGCAGGTAGAATCGAGGGAACAGACAGAAGTGCTGGGGACAGGAGAAGTGTGAGGGAAGACAAGAAGTAGCTGAGGAGACAGGCCATACTTGTGAGGGAAGGTCGAAGTGCTGAGAGACGGCATAATTGTGAGGGACAGGCGAGTGGTAGAGAAGGAAGGTGGGATGACAGGGAGAGGGGTGTGAGGTGACGGAGGGGTGTGAGGTTGATCAGGGGTGATAAACAGGGGGTGTAGCTGAACCCTGCGGCATCTTCGGAGAGGGTAACGGTACTTCCGTACTATGACGTTACTTTTCAGGGGTGAGGCGGCGAATCTATTAATTTAATATTGCAATACTCTGACACACGGTTTATTCATAATTGCGTTTGGACTTTGGAGGTTCTTCATTGTGTCAACATTGGTGTTTGTCACTGTTTCCTGACATCTACTTTCAACTTAAAAACGCGTGTCATCTCTGTGGACGAAACCAGCAGCCGTATGCTTTCTATGATGATGATAGCGTTAGCCTGATACCCACTTCACCTCGAGACCGTCTTACCTTGGGCGCTGTCTTCCGTTTTCTTCACATCGCGGACGTAAAATGTCACTGTGGTAGGTGACACCCTCTTCGAGTTGATCAGCTTGTCAAGGTGAGCTTGAAGAAATTGCAGAGAACCCTCGTTGACATTCTTAAATAAAAGGAAATCCTTTTACCAAACGGGTAAGACAAGTTTTGGAAAATAAATACCTATACCTTCCAGATCACTCGGCAAATAGACACATAACGCCAGATTATTATCGACAAAGATATACATAAATATGGAGCTTGTCCTGCAACAATGACATTGCTGATGACAACATAGATTATCAATAAAAAACGAAATAACTTATAACTTACTATTTAGACATAATGGATTGACTCAAACGTGTCCAAAATATGCCTACCTTTTGTTCAGGATACTGGTGGAACAGGTCTGGGTGCACCACAAAGTAGAATGGCCTGAGGGCATGTGCCAGCTGAGCCGAGCTCAGCTGACGTGCCAGCAGCGGACATTGCCAGCGGCAGCAGCGCAGAAGACCCACGGCCGGACGGCACAGCATGTCTGCCACTCTTGTCACGTGACTATCTCAGACCGTCTGCCGAGGAAAATGTCACGCATGTCAGAAAAGTCCGCATTCCATCTGGAAGAAATGGGTTGTAAGGCGAAAAATCCCCGACAAATAGTGCTTGGACGAAACAAAAACTGACGCTAACCGGCGGAGAGTGACGACATTGCCGATTCTTGCTGATAAGAGGTGGCAGTGGTCCATAGCTTTTGACACCAGCTTGCATGTCCGAAACATAAGTAAAGACTTGCACGGTTTGGCAATGAATCAAAATTATCTGTATTAAAAACAATGCCAAACGAAAGTTGGCATTAACAGGGGTTTTCGGAGCAACGAAATATCGTATATAATATATCCATCTCGCGATTGTTGAGCTTCGCCGATGTCACTGCCGAGTCGTTTACACTGTCCTGGGTGGTCCTAGGACCCGCGGCAGATAGCGACACCATCCGCACCGCTCAGCAGTAGCTCGTCCATCCCGCTACTAGTACGCCCCAGGGGCCAGCTGATGTTTAGCCGGTACTGCCTTCCCTCATCTGGTGATCCCACATCCCCAACTCAGAAGCCGTCCGACGTCGAGTCGTACAGGACGTAGGAGCTTCCCGATGAGGTTTCCTACTCGCTCTCCGCGACAACACGTCACCAGCTGTCCGAAGCATCGATTCGGACCTTTCTGCTAGCGTCTGTACAGGTCGATAGTGTGTCTTTTCCAAATGATAGCCATCGGGGTTGAGTTAGCAGCGTTTTTTAGTTGGCAGTGAGGAAGCTTCTCTTTCGAACACCTCCAGCTATGCATGATCAGGAATTTCCGTCGCCTCTTGTTATCAAGACTTTCTATATATATAAACCATTTTATGATTGTATTAGATAACTGTTGGGCCAGAACAGCATGGTGCCAGCAGCTGACTAACGCCAACAAGGTCTCTCACTATTTCTCGTATACAGAGTATAAGCTACAAGCATTGGCCTCCACCAGCACCACCCTTTGCCTGTAACAAGATAATTAAAGATATAGCAAATTGAGTAATGTCTTACTCACTACAGGGTGCGCGGAAAGTTCTGGCGCTTTTCTGGTATGCTTACCAACTCACGCTGTAATTGGTCGCCATTCTGCCAATGGCCGCAGGCGTGACCCTCGTCGACCCGGCTAGCTGGGGAGCGGACATGTATGACCATTGAATCGCATTCAGTCATGAATAAACAGGCGAAGCGGCAGCTTGTCGCTGGCTGCCTGCGTGCGGCGGCCGGGTCCGGCTTGACCGCCGGCTTCGTTTGGATCTTCTCTGATGAGAATATGTTCCACGTGGACGCCCAGCTGTACCGGAGGAGCTCCCGCTACCTGTCCACCAAGCCTGTTCACGAAGTGTACCCCGGATTCGGGTCAACCCAGTGAACAAGCACCCTCAGAAGGTGGTGGTCTTGGAGTTGGTCGGGTCCGACGGGCAGAAATTCCCATTATCTTTGCCAACGCCAACAAGAAGATCAACAGGCAGGACTAAAAGAGACTCCTGATGACGCACGTCATCCCCTGGATCAAGGCGACCTACCCGGAAGGTTTTTGCCTTCCAACAGGACAGAGCGCCCGAACAAAACGCCGCCGCCATCCAAGCCAAGCTGACAGATGAGCTCGGCGGGCCGGATCACTTCTGGCGGAAGACCGCCTCAGTCGCCCGACCTCAACCCGCTCGACTTAAGCGTGTTGAGTGTTCCGCAGGAGGAGGTCCAGGCCACTTCTTATCATAACCTGGAATCGCTCAAGACGCGCATCATGGCGGCGTGGGAGACGCTGGAGGCGGTCTACATCATCAGGACCTGCAAGGGCTTCCGCTCTCGCGTCGAGGCAGTCATCGCCGCCGACGGCGGCTTCATCGAGTGAGAGATTGGCGAAAGGATGTGACTTAATGTTCCCAGTCACTGTTTCAGCCTGTTGCTGAATTTGTATGAGCCAGTTACATTTGTTTGCGAAAATGTTGAAAAGCGCCAGGACTTTCCGCGCACCCAGTACACACAAGTTTGACACAAAAACCAGCTAAACTTTAACAGACAGTGCAAAGGCCATATGTTGAGCAGAATGAAATACAAATATCAAAAGATAGAAAATGATAGGCTACAATATGATTATCTTCGGTCTTCTTCTCATTTGTTTTTAGCCACTCCCCAATTGAACCACTGACCACAAAATCAAAATTGCTGAAGATAATTTTAAAAAAAATTATTATAAATAAATATAGCAATATGGTGGAAGTCACTGCAAACTAACCAAACTCAAGCTTCTACATTATGATTCACCCCCCTCTTTTATTGGACTTATGACATCTTAACACAGGTAACATACATGTCATATTTGAATGCTTTATTTGCTTTTATTGACAAGATACAGACAAATAAATGACAGCACTGCTTTTCTGAGACAGAACTAGTTCAGGAATTATTCAGGGTTCCTTTCAAACTTCTTCCCATCCAAACTGCCATTTTCTCTGACAGTAAGTAACCCAACCAGGTAAGAGTAAGAGAACCAGGTAAGAGGAAAAATCACTTTATATCTATATTTTTCCATTTCAAATTTTGACATTTTGAGACCTGACTTTGACCTTAGCTTGAAAATAACTTATTGTAAATGAAGTCAGGTTGTAAAATAAGTATCACAATCAAATTTTACATTATAATGATCCATAAAATATGTGTTGCATTATTTTCATAGATATTTTGTGTATAGTGATCTTTTGTGATGACCTTGACCATTGACAACAATTCCACTTAAGCTTATGTGAGATGTGTATCATACCTTTGAGAGCACTTCAACTTTGGGTGATCATGGTCACAAACAAAGGCTTTGGACGAAAAGTATGGTCCATAAACTCAAATACCTCTATTTTGACAAATTACCTGACAGTGATCTGACATGACATCAATTTAAACATTTTGAGTGTGTTTCATATTTGTTTCATTGAGCGCTTTTGAATGCCACATTGCACGTCTTGCTGCGATCATTGGTTTGAAAGATAACCAAGGGCATTTAATGACCTCCCCAGTCAATGGTGTTCAACCAAGACGATAGTCAATGCCGGGTTAATGCCAGATGGATCAGAAAACCAAACTTTTCATGCTACTGGATATATACTTGATACTAACATACTGAAAAACACCAATAAAGTGAAATGTCCGGCATTTGTATGTTTGCAATTTGGTTGTTTGATCCAACTCAAATGCTCAAACTATAAGCAGAAAACAAACATTGTCAGAATACACTGTCAGTTTCCATTGAGCATGCAACTTAAGAGAATTTTAGCCAACCAGAAACTTTTATTGAATTATTATTGCACAATTTTTTTTAAAGGAGAATAATATCATCGCATATCAATAGTCGCAAGTCGGCACACGGCACACCATCACACAACGCTCCGGGTACCTACCTACCTATCCTGCTAACGAAAGGGCGAAAATGCTTGCCGTGTAACAAAGTGAATGCGGCAAACCTGATCAAATAACTTTCAATCAAAGCACGTGGAATCCTTCGTGAAAAATGATAAATGATGCATTGATCAAACACGACCTTTCCAAGATCATTATCTCCAAAAGAGGGAGGCTGCGGAAGACGAGCTGTGTTCAAATGGCTTTATATAGCCTTGGTTCATATAATTAAGTCAGCTGACGAAATGTAAACATTGCTGCGTTATAGATTGTCTTTTGTGCGTTAGGTAACGGGACATTTTGGCTCGCCATAGCTCATACAATCATTATCAAGAATTTTGGGGTGATATAATTTGATTTTAGCTTTATATGATGTAATACGTGAATAATTGAATTGACTAGTTTCAAAAACATTTATTTTTAAATTTGTGTTAATGTTTTGAAACTAAAAAACTTCAATTATTTACGCTGTAAAAATATGATTACAACAAATATGAATTATTATATCATTAGTTAAGGGCAACCTTTCTCCCTTCTCTGTGCTCTTCTTACCAAAGTTGTTGCACATTTGTTGTGACCAAGGGTTATGAGAAAACTCAATATTTTTCACCGGGGATTTAACCGTGGGAACGGCAAGGCCAGTCTGAAGGCATCGGACAGGTTGCTCGACAAGGAGAAATATCCTTACCTAAACCCTTGCCTAAACCTAACCTTACCTAACTCAACTGATCCAGGGCCAGATTCGATAGCATTTTCATTATAATTTCATTTTGCAATCAATCCTAACGAACTAAGAAATACAAATGCCTCATACTATAGATCCTCGAACCCTTGAAGACTTGTGCTGTAAAAATATTGGTCAACACATGGACAATTTATGGTGCAAGCACTATGATGAACACTTTCATGGAAAACAAGAATGTTTGTATTTACTTGGACCCTTTTCTAACCTTCGTAAGTTCAAGCATCTGTGCCATATTGATCTGTATCATACTTATGTGTCTTATGCTGATTTAGCTTTATTCATATTCTGACTTGTAACTCGGGCTAGCATTGCTTATTAGCTGTCATTGAGGAAACGTGTGCATTAGCAACATGTGTGTGTGTCATGTGTGTATGTACACTGTACAGTAGGTAGGGTAAAAGTATTATCTCCTATGTTCAGACATGTCTGAATCTCAGACTTGTCATGCTATCAGAATGCACATGGTACTGATGAATTGTTTACATTCTGATAGCATGAAAAGTCTGCGGATATGACATGTCCAGGGTTACAGCAGTTCACCCTACATAGTAGGTACCTACTGTCCTGGTCTTATGAGTCGTGTCTGTCAGAATTAGGAAAATGGTATTCAGTTTGACATTATTAATACAAAAAATAGGTTTAATATGATCTTTTGGTTGCGTTATTCACTTGTGATTTCATGGTGTTGGTTTTTAATTTGATGATGAAATAAAATGTTTCATTTCATATGCATCTACTCAGCATACATTGTATTCAGGGGATTTTTAAGGCTGTTAGTAGTAATTAATTTAAGATTGGTAAAGTTTATGTGTCAGAATTCATTTAATCAAGCATTTTCAAATGTTTGAAAAATGTTAAAATATTATTGCTTGAAATAGCCTTCACATAATGCAGTTATATTTATCCAGATGTCTATGTTTCCAC